>JAPYXV010005878.1:0-10207 GCA_028533065.1 Trachops cirrhosus | reverse complement strand
TGTGGAATGCTGTAATGGCTCTCCTTATAAACATAAGAATAGGAGAAAAAAATAGAAATCTGTTTAAGGGTTATGAAGGTACAGGGGAGAATTCTTAAAAGAGAAGTGACAAAAGATGTAGGAGAACAACTCATCTTCCATTACCAAATAGTTTCCATTATCTCAACACACTGTTAGAAGTTCCTTGTATTTACATTTACAAGCAGGGAGAGGAATTGGGTCTCATAGGAAGTGCCAAATGGCTTAAGCCATAGGAATGGTTACATGCTCTTGAAGTGAGGATGGAGGTGAGCGGTGTGAGGAGTGTCATCAATATTAATAGCAATAGAAATCTGCCAAAGAGGTAGTCAATAATTTATTCATAGGTCAGTGGGTCGAATGATACTTGGTGTTTTATAGTTTATGAAATAATTTTACACCTTAGAGTTTATGATACACTACCTTGCTGATTTATTACTTTATGTGAAAGCTGAAATAGGCATTTTATTCTTACCTTACAGATTAAAAAACAAAGGTTAATTAACTTCAAATATCTTGCCCAAGGTCAAAGGTTAATATGTGGCTGAAATAAGTCTAAAATCCAGGTATTCTGGATACAAGTCCAGTGTTTTTTCAAGTAAATGTTGCTGACACTTGGTTTTCTGAAATTTCTTAATATTTTTCTACAATTCAAGGATTCATTTTTTCACAAGCACTTGACAGCCTGCTTTGCATAAATTTCAGTGCATAGAAACCACTCTCACACAGATCATATATAAATACTATCTGAAGAAATAAGTGGTAATTGCCGGAGAATGAGGAAAAGCTTAGATGGCTTGGGAATTCAGAGAAGTGGAAGGACAGAATAATAGCATATTTGTTATTCAGGCCATCTCCTTCAACAGCTGACTGTGCAAATAATTTGCTCTTTAACATCATTGACAGAGGGTGTCCAGTTTCTGTTTAAATACTTTATGAGATGCAGAGGCTCACTGCCTCATAAGGCAGTCTATTCCATTGTTAGATTGCCTCAACTGTAATAACATATTATTTTCTAGAATTTCCTTCCTGTAACATTTAGTTGGTTGGTTTAATTTATTTCATCATAAACAGTGATTCTCAACCATGTATGTGGGGTGAGTATGGTGGATAATGTGTGTGTATTGGACTCACTAGTGGAACTTTTTAAAGTTACAAATGGCCCTCACCACTCCTTATCTCCTGTTTCTTTCCTCCTGCCAAGGGATGTTGCTACATTCTCTGACCTCATTTTTTTTGTTCAGTTCAAATATTCCCATATCTTTCAGCTTTCTATCATACTGTTTTCTGTTCTCTTTCACCATTCTAGTATATCTATTCTGAACTTTTATCTAGTTTGTAAATGTGTCTCTTACACAATGTTGAAAACCGTAGATGTGGTTAGAGTAGAACAGTGTACTGTGGGACCATTGATTTGTGTGAACTGACAAAATAATTCTGCTCATGTAGCTTTACATCACACTTGCATCTTTAGCAGTCACATCTCACTGCTGGCTTATATTAGGATCTTGAGGCCAACTAAAATCCCCAGGTCTATTTCACACAAACTGTTGTCAAGTCCAGTCTTTCCTTATCTTGTTCTTGTGAATTGATATTTTGAAGGCTAGACCTAATGCATATTATTGAATCTTTTTGGTTTAAGCACTTTATTCTGGTTTATTGAGATCATTTTGAATCCTGATTTGGTTATCCAATTTATTGACTATTTTTTCTAAGGAATGTGTGTAATGCTCATGTTTTATAAGTTTGTCTTCTGTATTCATTCAGGTTGCTATAAAGTTTTCTGTTTAGAGGGCAGTGGAGATTAGGAAAAACTTCATGGAGAAGATAGATATTTTTGTTAGGATCCTTGTGGGAATTCTCTTACTCTCCAAGGACATGAAATTTCCTGATTTGGAGAAAGTCTAAAATGAGAGCTGTTCATTTGTCTATTCATTCATAAAATATTTCCTGAGCTCCCATAACTACCCTTAGGAAGCTTACAGTTCTGTTGGCTGACTCTAAAATTTAGTTTATAAGAGCTACCCATAATTTCCAGATAATGTTAAATATACAAATTGTACGTTTATTCTTTTGGTAGCTTTCATATTTACGGATTTTCAAATATAGTTATATTTAATTTAATTCAATTCAACAAATACTTATTTACTAAGTACTTTGTTAGGTGTTGAGATATATGGTGAAAAAGAAAAGCATTGTATCTGTTTTTATTAAGCTTACAGTTTAATGCATATAACTAGGCCAACAAAAACAATGATAATACAGTGTGATGAGAAATGTTCACTGACAGGGATATGCATGGTATTCTGATCACATATAACAGTATCAACTAATATAGACTTGCGGAGAAGGGACATTCAGGGAAAGCTTTTTGAGAGAATGACATTTTAGATGAGATCAGAAAGGTGAGTAAAACAAGTGAAGTAGCAGGGTAATATTATAGACAGAGAAAATAGCTCATATGAAGGCTTAGAGGAACAAAAGAGCACAGTACATTGGAATAACTGGAAGATGTTCCTTAGGCTGAAGCAGAGAGTGAAGGGCTAGGGATTGCCTGTTAAATCAATTTGATCTGCCTACTGAGTTTAGGGTACTAAGTTGTTACTTGACACCCCCTGTTTATTTCTAAGTATCTGCTGTAGAAGACAGATTGCTACTTAATACACTGCTATAGCTTTCAAAGGTGGCATTATAGAATGACTTCCATTTTCCTAAAGCCTAAATGTCTATGGTTGCAGTTGTAATAAAATTAAAATTCTTCACCTTTACAAATACTTTACTTTTCTCTTTATGTTACCTTTTACATTTTGGATATTTTGAAAACATAGTTATGTAAACTGATCATTTGACTCAATCTTGCTAAGTTCTTTGAAGCTGGGGATGGAGCTCATTTTTTGTAAGCACTGCCTTCTGTTTACCTTGTTGAAATAAAAACAGTGCAATTGTTTTATGGCAAAAATAAGCCAAGTGTAATTGAAAATAAATGATAAGTATAACTGTATGGTATGTGCACACTAAACATTTCAGTGTGGGAGGTTAGGAATTCAAGTTTTTATACAGCATGAAGCAAGTTAACCTAACAATTTGGTTCTTTGCAAATGATTCAAAATGGAACCAATATATGTATAAAAAAGGCTACTGTGAAGGAGACTTAAAACTTTAGTTTGAGATATGATTCAATGAAGAGGTTCTCAGGGATCATGCCTACAAGAAAGGATTCTGAAATTGGGTAATGCCTAAGGCAGGTGTATTGAAAGATTGATAAGTAAATTTGGTTATTTTGGGAAGGAAATCTTATGGTTGTTGAAAAATGTGAGACTGATTTTTATGAGAATTATTTTTTTTAAATGTACTCTATGATTTTATTTATATATGGAATCTAAAAACAAAATAAACAATTAAAACATAAACAGATTTATAAATCCACAGAAAAAATTAATGGTTGTCAGATGGGAGAGGTGTAAGGGGATGGATGAAAGGATGAAAGGGAATAGCAAGTACAAACTTCCAGTTATTTAAGAAAAATGTCTTGGGATTATAATGCACACCATAAGGAAAATAGTATTATCATAATAATTTTGTATGGTGACAGATAGTTACTAGACTTATTGTGGTGATCATGTTGTAAGAAATATACATGTTGAAACACTATGCCACACACCTGAAACTAATATAATATTACATGTCAACTATACTTTAGTAGGAAGGAAGGAAGGAAGGAAGGAAGGAAGGAAGGAAAGGAGGAGGGAAGGAGAAAGATAAGGAAGAAGGGAGAGGAAGAAAGGATGGAGGGGAAGGAGGGAAGAAAAGAAAGGAAAAGAAAGTATTGGCCCAGCTAAGTTGAGCTAAGGAGACTCAACTAGGGTGGAATCCATTTCCTAGCTCATTTAGACTATTGGCAGAATTCATTTCTTTGTGCTATAAGACTGAGGACATTGGCTTTTTACTGGATGGCCTGAAGCTTTCTTTCAGATTCTAGAGGACACCGGCCCTTCCCTGCCACTTGCTTTTCAAGGAGGGATAAAAAAAAGAAATTTTGTCTTTTTCCCTTACATGTTCTTTTTTATGATAAAAATTTTTGAATATATTATTATTGCTCAAGTAGAGTTGTCTCCATTTTCCCTCCACCCCAGCCATCCTCACCTCTCACCCTTGATCCTACCCCCTCTTTGGCTTTCTTCATGCGTCCTTTATACATGTTCCTTGACAAAACGTCTCCCTTTCTCCACCATTATCCCCTGCCACCTATGCTCTTGTTGCTGTAAGTTTGTTCTTAATTTCAATGTCTCTGGTTATATTTTGATAGCTTATTTGTTTTGTTGATTAGGTTCCACTTATAGGTGAGATCATATGAAATTTCTCTTTCACCATCTGCTTATTTCACTTAGCATAATGTTCTCCATATCCATCCAGGCTGAAGCAAAGGATAGGAGCTCCTCCTTTCTGGTATGTAGTATTCCATTGTGTAAATGTACCATAGTTTTTTTGATCCACCTATATACAGATGGGCACTTAGGTTGCTTCCAACAATTGGATATTGTAAATTGTGCTGCTATGAACATTGCGATGCATAGGTTCTTTTGAATTGGTGTTTCAAGATTCTTAGGGTATAGCCCCAGCAGTGGAATTGCCATGTCAAAAGGCAGTTCCATTTCTAGTTTTTTGAGGAAATTCCATACTGTTTTTCCACAGTGGCTGCTCCAGTCTGCATTCCCACCAAAGTGTACTAGGTTTCCCTTTTCTCCACAACCTTGCCAGCATTTGTTGTTTGTTGATTTGTTTATGATGGCCATTCTGACCAGTGTGAAGTGATATCTCATTATGGTTTCAATTTGCATCTCCCTGATGACTAGTGATGTTGAGCATCCTTTGACATATCACTGGGCCCTCTGTATATCCTCCTTGGAAGAGTGTTTATTCAGGTCCTTTGCCCATTTTTTACTTTTTATTTTTTAAAGAGTTTATTGATTTATTTTTAGAGAGAGGGTAGGGGAAGGGAAAGAGATGGAGAAAAACATCAGTGTGTGGTTGCCTCTCATGTGCTCCCCACTGGGGACCTGGACCGCAACCCAGACATGTGCCCTGACTGAGACTCAAACTGGCAACCCTTTGGTTAGCAGTCCACACTCAGTCCAGTGAGCTACACCAGCCAGGGCCCTGTACCCATTTTTTAAATGGGATATTTGTCTTTCTGGAGTGGAGTCCTGTGAGTTCTTTATATATTTTGGAGATCAAACACTGTCTAAGGTATCATTTGTGAATATATTTTCCCATACAGTTGGTTCCCTTTTAATTTTGCAGAAGTTATTATTTTGATGAAGCCCCATTTGTTTATTTTTTCCTTTATGTCCCTTGCTCTAGAGGACATATTGGAGAAAATAATGCTTCATGGATATCTGAGATTATCCTCTTTATATTCTCCTGTAGAACTTTTATGGTGCTATGACTTATATTTAAGTATTTTATCCATCTTGAGTTTATTTTTGGACATGGTGTAAGTTTATGGTTGACTTTCATTTCTGTGCACATACCTATCTAGGTCGCCCAACACCATTTGTTGAAGAGACTATTTTTACCCCAATTTGTGCTTCTGCCCCCTTTGTTGAATATTAAGTGATCATAGAGTCTTGAATTTATTTCTGGGCTCTGTATTCTGTTCCATTGATGTATATGACTCTTCTTATTCCAGGTCCAGGCTGTTTTGATTATAGTGGTCTTGTAATATTGTTTGATATCAGGTATCTTGATCCTTCTTACTTTTTTTTTCTTAAAATTACTGTGGGTACTTGGAGTTGTTTATGGTTCTGTATTAATTTTTGAAAAATTTTTCTATATCTGCAAAAAATGTCACTGGTATTTTAATAAGGATTGCTTTGAATGTATAAATTGCTTTTGGTAGTATGGACATTTCAATGAAAGTAGTCTTTCAAATCCATGAACACAATATATTCTTCAATTGTTTGTGTATTCCTTAATTTCTTTCATCAGTACTGTATAGTTTTCTGAGTACAGGTTTTTTACCTCCTTGGTTAGGTTTATTTCTAGGTATGTTATTTTTCTTGTTGATCTATCAAATGGGATTATTTCCTGATTTCTGTTTCTGATATTTCATTGTCGGTGTAAAAAAAAAACGTTCGATTTCTGAATATTGACTTTCATGTTGTTTTGTCAAATTCACTCATTAGGTCGAGTAGAATTTTGGTAGGGTCTATAGCATTTTCTATGTACACTATCATGTCATCTGCAAACAATGACAGTTTTGCTTCCTCCTTTCCAGTGTGGATGCCTTTTATCTCTTTTTCTTCTCTGATTGCTGGGTAGGACTTCCAATATTATGTTGAATAAAAGTGGTGAAAGTGGATACCCTTGCATTGTTCCTGATCATAATGGGAAAGTTTTAACTTTTTGTCTATTGGGTATGTTGTTGGCTGAAGGTTTCTCTTATATGGCCTTTATCATGTTGAGGAATGCTCCCTTTATTCCCTCTTTGCTGAGTATTTTTATCTTAAATAGGAGCTGTAACTTATCAAACTCTTTCTCACATCTATAGATATGATCATGTGCTTTTTGTCTTTCCTTTTGTTTATGTGATGTATTACATTTATAGATTTGTGAATATTGAATCATTCTTGCAGTGCTGGGATGAATCCCACTTGGTCATGGTGTATGATCTTTTTAATGTATTGCTGGATGTGATTTGCCAATATTTTGTTGAGAATTTTAGTGTCTATGTTAATCAACAATATGGGACCACAGTTTTCTTTCTTTGTTGTGGCTCTATCTGGTTGTGGGCTTAGGATGATGCTGGCTTCATAAAAAAAGTTTGTCAGTCTTCCTTCTACTAGTCTTGTTTGGAATATTCTATGAAGGATAGGGGTTAGGTCTTCCTTAATTATTTTGTAGAATTCTCCTGTGAAATCTGGTCCAGGCCTTTTGTGTGCTGTGAGTTCTTTTATTACAATTTTGATTTTGTGAGCTGTTACTGATTTCTTTAGCTTTCTCCTTCTTCTTCATTGAGTTTTGGAAGATATTTTTATATAAATTTGTCCATTTCACCTAGGCTTTCAAATTTCTTGGTGTATAGTTGTTCGCAGTAATTTCTTCCAATCCTTTGAATTTCTGTGGTATCAGTTGTAAGCTCTCCTTTTCCATTTGTGATTGTGTTTATTTGGCTACTCTCTCTTTTTTTTTCTTGATGAGTCTGCTTAAAGGCTGATGAATTTTGTATGTCTTTTCTAAGAACCAGCTCTTGGATTTACTGATCCATAGAACTGTTCTTTTAGTCTCTATCTCTTTTAATTTGCTCTTATCTTGGTTATTTCCTGCTTCCCACTTATTCTGGCTGTCTTTGTTCTGTTTCCTATACTTCTTCTAAATGTAAGGTTAGGTTGTTTCTTTAAAATGTTTCTGTCTTTCTTAGGTAGGCCTTTATTGCTCTGAACTTCCCTCTCAGGATTGCTTTCACTCTGTCCAATAAGTTTGGGATTGTTATGAGTTCATTTTTATTTGTTTCAGAAACTTTCTGATGTCTTCCTTGATCTCATTATTAACACATTCATTGTTTAATAGCGTGATATTCATTCTCTATGTATTTGAGTGTTTTTGAGTTTTTCCTTGAAGGCGGTTTGCAGTTTCAAACCCTTGGAGTCTGAGAAAATGCTTGGTATGATTTCAGTTTTCTTGAATTAGTTGAGGCTTGTTTTGTGTCCTGTCATGTGGTCTATCTTTGAAAATGTTCCATGTGCATTTGAAAAGAATGTGTATTTTGCTTCTTTGGGATGAAACATACATATATATCTTCAGTTAACCTTCAGTTAATCCTTAACTTACAGTTAATCCCCTTTGATTTAGTATATTTTTCAATGCTGCAATATATTTGTTTATATTTTGTTTGGAAGATCTATCCATTGTCGACAGTGGGGTGTCAAAATCCCCTACCATAATTGTGTTGCTGCCAATATCTTTCTTGAAGTCCTACAAGATTTTCCTTATATATTTGGGTGCTCATATATTGGGTGCATATATGTTTACAGTGTTTACGTCTTCTTGGTGGATTCTTCCCTTGAGTATTATGAAGTCTCCTTCTGTGTGTCTTTTTCTGGACTTTGTTTTGAAGTCCATTTTGCCTGATGTAAGTATTGCTACCTTGTCTTATCTTTCTTGTCCACTTGCTTGGAATATTTTTTCCAAACCTTCACATTCAGGCTGTGCAGTTGTAGCTGTTGTTGTTATTCCCTGAGGTGGTTCTCTTGGCAGGATATGAGTGTCATGATTTCTTTTCCATTCAGTTACTGTATGTCTTTTGATGGGAGCATTTAACCATTTACATAAAGTTATTATTGGTAGTTAATTATTCATTGCGATTTTACTTCCTTTGCACCTGTGTTCCTTCCTCACTCTTTTCCTTCCTTTCCTCAAAGCAGTCCCTTTCGCATATCTTGCAGTGCTGGTCTGGTGGAGGTGTATTCCTTCAGCCTTCTTTTGCCTGGGAAACTCCTTATTTCATCTTCTATAATAACTGAGAGCCCTGCTGGATAGAGTAGTCTTGGTTGCAGGCCTTTGTTTTTCATTACTTGGAACATTTCTTGCCATTCCCTTCTGTTTCTGTTGAGAAGTCAGCTGCTAGCCTTATTGGGGTTCCCAGTACATTACTTCCTGTTTCTCCCTTGCCGCATTTAAGTTTCTTTCTTTGTGTTGGAATTTTGTTATTTTATCATGCTGTATCTTGGAGTGGGCCTCTTTGTGTTCCTCTTGATTGGGACCCTCTGTGCTTCCTGGATTTGTATGACTTTTTACCTCATCCAATTGGGGAAATTTTCCGTCATTACTTTTCAGAAAGTTTTTCTAGCCCTTCTTCTTCTTCTTCTCCTTCTGGTATCTGTACTATACAGGTGTTATTACATTTCATGTTGTCCTGCAGTTTCCTTAACCCCTCTTCATTCTTTCTGAGTCTTTTTTTCGTCTTGTTGCTCTTTCTGGGAGTTGTTTTCTACCTTGTCCTCCAGCTCACTGATTCGATCCTCTGCTTCATCTAGCCTGCTTTTCATTCCTTCTACTGTGTTCTTCAATCAGAAATTGTATTCTTCATTTTCTCTTGGCTCTTGTTGATAGTTTCTGCTTCCTTTTTCATGTTGATATATAGTTTGCAGTAAGTTCCTCATAGTTTCCCTGTAGTTTTTGGTAATTCTCAGTGAACTCATTGAGCTTCCTTACAACCATTGCTCTGAACTTAATATCTGATAGTTGATCTGTCTCTATTCATTTAGCATTCTTTCTGAGGCTTCCTCCTTTCCTTTTGTTTTGAGTTTGTTTCTTTGCTTTCCCATTGTTTGTGAGACTCCTCTTGTTAGCCTCTGCTCTTAAATTTATCTATTCTGACTCCCTGAATTGTGGTGTGTACTTCTATGGTAGGAGACCTGTGAGATTCAGTTGTGCAGTCTCCCCGCTGTCCTGAACTTGCTGCACTTGGGATGCCATTTATGTTGGCTCTCTGGATGTAATTGGGTTTTGATTGTTGTTGTGTTGTTCTTTGGCAAGTCTTTCCCTCCAGCTTGTTGACTGAGGGCCACTCTACCCACCAAGTCTGGAGGCTGTTGTGCAGGTGCTTCCATAACAAAACCACAAAGCCCAGGGAACAAACCCACATCCACAAAAGTAGCTCCCCTCAGTATTCTTTGTATCAACAGCAAATCAGCCAGTATTAATAAGGGTGTAAAGAGATTAAGACGCTAAGAAAGGAGAGAAATAAACTATAGTATAAATTCTCATGACTTCATATGAAAGATCTTGGTGGATAAGAAATGAATGTTAAAAAGCTATGCAAGAACGAAAATATCGCTAATCATGGAGCAAACCACAGTAGACTCTGTCTCAGTAACCACTAATATTTACCACTGTCTTTTCTGTCTGGATCTGCCTCTGGTAATGTCAGATGTTGACCCCACCTGACCTTAGGCAGCCTGCTTTGAGACTGCCAGATATGCTGTCTATGGTTGTCTCCTTCAGTTGTGAATCTAGTCACTTTGCACTCAGCAGTCAGGCTTATGCACTACAGAGCTGGTGCAGACTCTCTTGGGGGCAAGGTTGTTGTTTCTCTTTGGGCTGTTTCTGCTTGAAGGGGAATGGTCTGCCTGAGCATGATGGCTGCTGCTATATGTGGGATGACTTGGTACCATGATCCCAGCATCTG
>JAPYXV010005877.1:0-10207 GCA_028533065.1 Trachops cirrhosus | reverse complement strand
AAATATCAAAAGAAATAATTCTTTATCAGGGAGTTAAAAAATTTACAACTTATGAGGTACATTTCAATGTTCTATAGCTAATGAGTGGAGAAGCAAGGGTTGGACCCAGGTCTGTGTTTCTCCAGCACCGACTTTCTACTGTTCACTCCCCAGGAAAAGTAAGAGCCAAATTCCCTAGGATGTGAGGTAGAAGGGAAATTCCAGGAGATGCTGATTTATAGAAGGAGCCTGAAGCATCACAGGAGAATCTTAGTGGCCAAGACATATTGATTGATGTTCTCAATCCATGTAGCCATTAATGAAGCAGGAGGTGCTCAGTATAATGTTTAAAAACACGTTAAATATTTAATGATCAGGGTGCTCTTGCAGGTGACATGTTGTAGAGAGTGAGAGTGAACATTGTGCACAGTTGAGCCTTGACTTTAAAATCAGATGAAATTTCATAATCATACTGATATTGCTACTCACTGGTCTAGATTAAATTTAATTAAGTTGGACTTAGCTTCTCATAAGAAATAAAAATAGTAAGAATAAAATAAGAATATTGAGGGAATGAAAGAATAGAGTTTTTGCACTAACTTTCTCATTTCCTAGCACATAAGCAGTGGTCCAAATTGTTGTCGATTGATTTTTCTCTGTGATTTGAAATAATAAATGTTAAAAATGAGTATTAATCTACCTCAAATTTAATATCTTTGTTATGACTTGAAATAGGATAAGGATTAAGGAAGTATATAATTTTAGTCTTATCTTTCAGCATACAAATATTACATTCTTTTAATTTTGAAATATAGTTTATCTTACAGTTTTCTAGTATACAATTCTAGGTTGTAATTGCTTTTCTCTAAACATTCTCTTTGAATTTATTATTTAATATTTTCTATCAATCACATTGTCTTTTTTATTGTGGTAAAAATTATTTAATATGAGATCTAACTGCTTACATTTTTAAGGCATTGCAGTTCAACAGGTGTAAAGTTTCCATTATGTAAGATGAGTAAGTTCTACAAATCTGCTGCATATTTTGCCTATAGTTATTTATATTTATTATGCATTTAGAGATTATTTTTATTTTTAAATAAAGTTTTATCTTTTGTTGTCACTACCTACACTTACTTGAAGTACTGAAATAATTTTTTAAGTATATTGTATTGATCATGCTATTATGGTTGTCCCAATTTTTTCTTCCCTTTACGCTCCTCCTTCCTTCACCTGTCACCACCCTCCATAATTTCCCCCTCCCTTAGTTCATATCCATGGGTTGTACATATAAGTTCTTGGGCTTCTCCATTTCCTATACTATTTTTAACCTCCCCCCTGTCTACTTGGTGCTTACCTTATTCTCTGTACCTTTCCCCCCCATTCTCCTCCTCCTACTCCCCACTGATCACCCTCCTTGTTATCTCCATTTTTGTGATTCTGTTCCTGTTCTTGTTGTTTTTGTTTTTTAGGTTCAGTTGTTGATAGTTGTGAGTTTGTTCTCATTTTACTGTTCATAGTTTTTGATCCTCTATTTTTTAGATAAGTCCCTTTAACTCTTGATAGAATAAAATAAATTCTCCCTTGCATTTTGCAGGAGCAAAAATCTATGATCAGTCCCATTAGCCCTATTTGGGCTGATTGTCATCTATCTCAAACACGTGTAATTCAGAGATTTGATCAGAGATTTTATGTGCAACTTGAGATTCTTCCTGGATCTCCCTTTTAAAGATGTTCTCCTAATACTTTCTAGCTGCTGCAGTAGCTACAAATTATTCTTATCCTTCCAGCCAGCCAATAAGTCTGTATGTTGCAAAGTTATAACTATCTACCTGCTTCCAACTGAATGTGTCTTCAAAAAAAATCAAAACTAGATGACTCCAATACTGTTCCTTTCTTCCAAGTGTCCTTTACACTGTAGATTCTGATTGCTTGTTTCACTCTCTGTGCCTTCAGGTTTAATTTTCTTTTTTTACCTGTTATTTTTACATTTGTGCAATTTTTATAAAGTTGAGCTACAGGTTAAGGGGATTGTTTTGTTGAAATATGTACCTCCACTACTGGAAATGGAACTTCACCTTTTTCCCTCACTTTGTATGGGAAAAGTTGTAAGTTGAATTACTGGATTTTAGGGTCTCTTGTTATGCAAACTGCCAGATTTTTTGAAAGTGATAGTACCATTTTACATTGCCCCATACTTGAAGAAGAGAACATTGGCTATATGGAACATGGTGGTTAAAGCAGAGATATTAAGAGTGATGTAGTTTCAGGTCTAATATATGATTGAAACTGAGGATTTTGGAGAGCTCAGAGTATGACTGTGCATGAATGACAAGCACAGCACATGGTGTGTTGACTGCAATGTTCAAAAGAAAAGAACTCCCTTATCCCATGCCTACCCCCCTCTGTTCATACCTTTCTTTTCCAATCCTTCCACAGATCAACTGTCCATCACTTTACTCCTTTCCCTTTGAATCTCTGAACTGACCCCTCACCCTTGGTTGATATCTTGGAACTCTTCTATAAAGCATTAGATTTTCAACTGAGAGAGTCAGATCCTGTCAAGAAAACTGAAAATTTAGGCCAAAAGGAAATCTGAATCTGGCACATACAGTTTTTCACTCGTGCTGATGATACTGGCATGCTGCATGTTCTAGTGCACAGTGTTTGGTGTGACAGGGAAAAGTGAACCCTCCTTAGGGCTCTGCATTTTCACTCCTGTCATGACATCTGCTCAGTGAGGAACCTGATGAAATGTCTTCCCCTTTGGCCTCTGGATTTTTAACATATTCCCACTTGAGAAAACCTTGGAGCAAAGCAAAAGTTAAGATGGTTTAAGTGTAGTAGTAAAGGTAATATGATAGAATTAAAATTAAACACAATTCTGAGAAAAACCTTAAGAAAAAAACAGAAGATATGAAACATTTTTGGTGAAAATTTATCCAAGGAGAATCATAGACATGTTAAAAAATATGCAAATAGCTAAATGTCAGTAAGTGACACAATAATCACGTTTGCAGCAGGGACAGTATAATAGAAGCACGACATTACCCAGATGCTCAATTCTGTTAAAACTATGTATAAGTGATATATCTGTATACTTATTTATCACTCCTTATATGCAACACCCTCTACTAGACATGAGTCAATAAGCAACAAAATAAAAAGAGCACCAACCTGATTTCATGAAACTTACAGTTGTGGGTGCAAGGTGGGGTGGTGGTGAAGGTAACTAATAAGAGTACAAAACTAGATTCCTATTGCAGTCTCCCTGTTGACTGCCACTTATGCATTTTCATTTTCTAAGTCAGGTATACTAAATGAGTTCTGACTCTTAGAAGTAATCCTTGTTTAAAGACAACTTCCTGAGAAACCCCAGCAAAGAAGCACTAGAGAAGGAGACTATGGAGTCTCTACAGGCCACAGCCCAGGCTTCTGGAACAGTTCAGCACAAACACCAGTACAGCTGGGAGGTATACTGGGCCCCGATTAGAGATGAAAGAGATAATGTGGGAAAGAAAACAGAGAAAGTCACAAGTTCATCAAAGCTTCATAATCAAACACCTGTAATTGCTATGATGTAGAATTTTGGCATGGCTGTTCACATAATTTGCTAGCACACTGTCCTCTCTGGGTTTGTGAGACTTAATGGTGTGACAGTTGCCCAGCTCTGTAGCTTCTTTTGTAGTTACTAGTCCTTCAGGATTTCCAGGTTTACACTCAAGGATCCACTGCAGCTCCTGAAACATCACCAGTCTTGCTTATCTTCTCCTTGGACCATATCTGCCACCCAGAAACTGAGTTCATCTGAGAGATCAGGAGCAGGAGGAGTACATGGGAAAGGATTTCCATTAGGGGCATCTTTACATTTCATACAACAAAATGAGATGCTTGATTGTTAATAATCTGAGAAGATAACAGAAGATGTGGCATGACAACAAGATCTTAAGACCCATAAGAAAAGAGAGTTAAAGTAGGGGTGCCCCTTTATCAACCACCTCTTCTTCTGTTAAAGAAACAGCTATACCCCAGACTAGCTCAGATGGTAGATACAATTAAAGGCTTTTTTAAATTCTGGCTTCTCCGTATCTGACCTGTTCTTACTGGATTCAGAATGCCTTTGTCCATTATCACCTCTGCAACATTCTCTTTGTGCCCTTAACTGTCCCAATACATATTTTGAAATTGCACTGTCCACCTGACTCATTATCATTTGTATCCTCACTTGCATCATTTAATACATAGTTTTAGAACAGTTTCATATTCTATTAGGGTACCCCAGAGAAACACAACCAATATTATATATATATCCTTCATTCACATTAAGGAGATTGACTACCAGTAATTGGCTCATATGATTATGGCGTTTGAATAGTTCTAGGCCTTGCTGTCTAGAAGCTAGAGACCCAGGGAAGCTGATGGTGTAATTTAGTTCAAGTTTAAAGCTTGAGAACCAAAGTAGTCAATGGAGTAACTCATAGTTGAAGGGCAGAAAAAATGTACATCTTAGCTCAAGCAGCCAGGCAGGAAGCACAAGAAACTCCTTTCTTTCTTCCTCTGCCTCTTTGTTCTGCCCAGGCCCTCAGTCTATTTCACTGAGACCACAGATCCAAAGGCTGATCTTATCTGGAAACAACACACTCACAGTCACACCCAGAAGTAATGTTTAATCTGGGAGCCCTGTTACATGGACCCATAAACTTATTCATCACAATCACTTTCCTTTTTCTTTTTTATTATGCTAGGATTATAGAGATTATTTGTTAAATAGTATTAGATGACATTGCCTAACTAATGACACTTCATTTTGATCTCTGCAGTCCACTTAAGAAAAGTGTCATTTTGTCATACTGAATCCAGGTTCTGAAAGTCAGCATCACCATGCTACCAGTCTGGGAGAGCCCCTCTCACTGACCATCTGCAGTAATTTCAGATCTGAGCATCGATTCCCTCTCACATGACCTAACAGGACACAAATGGGCAGATTCAATTCCTTCAGCTGCTGGATACAGGACAGGAGAGAGCTGCCAGTACCATTGCCTTAGGTCAGACTTCAGCAAGGGTCCTCACTGTGGTAAAAGACAGACTTTTTTTCCTCCTCAGGGAACCTCGTCTGTAAGGGAGCAAGATAGGGTTGACACGTGTGACATTACACACCTTAGGTAAATATAATTCTCCAAAGATGAATTACTCTGAGAGCCTTGAGAACAGCTTCAGGGAGCAGAATTCAGCTAGGATTAAGAATGTAGTTGCTGGTAGCCACTCATTGGTCCAGATTTTCTCCATTCCTGCCCTTCCCCTAAGAATTTAACTTTCATTTTCACTTTGCTCCTCTGGATTCTCTTTGTGGACCACAGGCCCCTGGTTTGTAGAGTGAATCCCCGACTCTCCAAAGGCTGGAACACTCACGACTACCCTTCAGGTAGGAGAGTGAAGCCCACAACTACCCCTCGGGCTGGAACTCCAGAACCAATGAATAGGAATTGTTCCCAGGAAGATTGGGGGTGTTTCCTTCTGCTCTTTGTGCAGTGCCTGGAAGGTGGTAGTCTGCCAAGAATACTGTATTCCACTGTTACAGACCTTGGGGCACAAAACTGCAACCCCTCCCAGCCCAGCCATCATAGCAAGGAGCTCAAGGGGTGTCCCATTTGAAGGATGCCTAGGCCCAAATGCTTGAACAGGGCTATAGTGGTGGAGGCAGCTCCTGTAAAGTCTCAATGGTGGCAGAGAGGTGATGGTACTGGGAGAGGAGAAGAGTGGGACATGGGCACTCCCCAGTCATCTCTGAGTGGCCACAGCAGGGGGATGAGGCAAGCATAACCAGCTGCATCCACAGGTTAGAGGGAGATGCAGCCCTGCACTGGCAAGGTAGTGCCTGGATCAGCATTGTCACCTGCATCCCTAATCTCTGTCTTTGGTGAGAGTCCAACCAGCCTCCACTTCTCCTGCAGGAGATGGATCGCCTTCATGGTCTATGCACTTCTCAAACTTCTGCTTCTGCCCCACATCCTGAGGCAGGTTCTGTTAGTCCTTTAAATCCTGTGCAGGAGCCATTAAAGAGAGGACCCCTGTGTCCTACACCCCTAGGGGTCTCCTGGGCATACACCTTGTTTGTTTTGAAAACACATTTCGTGGGCTCAGTGTTCTGACATAGGCTCCTGAATTAGGCAGCCTGATGTGGGGCACAAACCCATAGGTCCTGAGAGATGGTCTAGGCAGTTGTGATATCCCTGCAGCACAGTTATGACTTATGTTTCCATATCTAGCATCTGCCTGCTTGCTCTGGAGCCCTGGAGTCACTGCTCGGGTTGTGGGGCATCAACCTCCATCTGTGAGAACTCAAGCTCCTCTGCACTTTCCTCTTCTGTGTCCTTTAGCAGCAAATGATTTGACCTTAGGTCCTTGTAGCCATGCTATAATAATAAATTCTGCAGGCCCAAGGCAAAAATGCATATTCTGCTCCTTTCTTCTCTATAGGCTTTGTTGTGTCTCAGGATTGGTTGGATCTTAAATGGAACAACAAATAATTGAAAGTTCCTTTCCCATGTTTGGATCATGCTTGAGTCACAAACAGGGGTAGACATTATTTAATATCTACCTCTGATGCAATGCCTACTTCTGATCTTGCAGTTCATCAGAGCCTGATCTGGACCATAGACTCTGAAGCCAGGGGCTACCTGCATAAGGCTTCTGGGCTGTTTTCAGTATCTGGACTATTAGGTGGAATACACCTCTGGTTCTCCTTCAACCTCATTCCTTATGAGGTTCCCTTCCTATGTGATGAACATGGCCACCAGTGCACAGTGTCAGTAGATCTAAATTCATCTTCATACCACCTTTATAACATTTCTCTTCCTAGCACAGAGCTAAAAGAAAATTTATTATCTCAGACTGCAGATATTTCTTTTACCATCAACTTTGGCAACCATTGAGACATAAATATCTACTGGGATTTTTTTCTTTCTTTTCTTATTGCTTCCTAGTCCCATTTACTAGGAGCTCCTGAGAGAACTCCTGAGCCTAGACTGTGGTCACAGGGCCATATTGAGTCCAGGTGGGAGAATGAGCATTACTGTGCTACCACTGGTGCTACAACTCTGATACCCTCTCTGACTGACTATCAATATCATTTCCATTTTGGATTATCATTCCCCTTCATGGGATCTGACTAGATATAAACTTCCAGGTCACTTAACTGAGCTAGGGATATAGGACAGGAAACAGGGCATGTGAGCAATGGCTGCCTCAGGTGAGCTCTCAGTGATGGTCTTCACGGTGCTATAGAAGGTCCTTTATTACTGTTATTTCAGCCTTTTAAAAAGCCAGATATAGTGGATATATGTGAAACCACCTTAGGTTATGTAAGCCCAGAGCTACAGTGTACTATTTACCTTGTGAAAGCTCATAAGCATAGCATCCAAGAGTCTAAAACAGACAGTTTTGGTTGTAAAAGTCACCCTGTCCTTAAGAAAAATGAAGTCTTAGCTTATTAACTGGCAGTTGAGTTCTATAGGAAGTCCTCAAAATGCACTTTCCACATCAGGCTATTTTTGTTATCAATCATATGGCTTTATGAAGCTGACTTTCTACTTTATTGTAGCCTCATAAGTTTGTCAGAAAACAAAACCAAAACCAAATACCCAACTTATTAGAAGAGTAAGCCAATATTACCTGTACAGGAAGAAAGAATCTGATGTTGACTCTTTATTCCCAGGGACCTAATCTAATGGCCATCTTTTCCTCTTACCCCATCCTATGTCTTACTCTTTTCCCTACTTTCTATTTGCTTCATTACCTTGTCCTGAAATCTATTATCATCTCTCCCCTGGGTAACTGTGCATGCATCCGACTTATCTTCCCCTTTCCCACAGTGGATCCATCTAACACATGACCACACAAGGGCCAAGCTAATCATATAACCCCTTCTCTGAGAGCAAAACATGGATAATTTCTTTTGCTGTTGGAAAAGAGCCCCTAAATGTCACATAACTGGGGAAGTGCCATATATCATGGTCACTGTGGGCTTATGGGATTCCAAAGGGCTAGTGGTTTTGGCAAACCAGCTGCACTGTCATTTCTAAATTCAGACAGGGTGATATGTCTTTTATGAACAGGTCATTTCTTTATCTACTACATTTTCCCTCACTTGTATGCCATATTTCCTTCATCTTCTTTAGCTTTCAGTTCAACCCATATGTTTCCAAGGTGAAATTGTTGAACAACCAATTATCTGCTCTCGTTATTAGATTTCCCAACAACATGCATACCTCTCTAGTAGTGTTTTTCACATCAGCTTGTGTGTGTGTGTGTGTGTATATATATACACATACACACAAAATCTGGCTGATTATTTAATTCACTGTTACTTTCCAGGTGAAATTTAGGCTCATAGTGGTTTAATCTCTGTTTAGACTCATCTTGTTGTTTGTGGGTACTAGGTTAGTTGTTAACATGTAATTTATAGTCATTAAAAATAGTTGAATAATCTTAGCTAATATTTTGAGACTTTGTTCCCAGTACTGGTATTCATTTCATCTGTGTTTTTATTTCCCCAGGTATGTGACTTGTGTGATCCTATGAGTATATTATACTATCTCCCTCCCCACCATCCACATCCACACACACCTTTGGGCTCCTATCGATGTTCTTGATATATTCCAGGCAAACATGAAATTTTATCATTTATCAACATGAGACTTCTCTGAACCTTCTAAGTTACCTGTTTTGTCTGATTAACTCACTAAGGTAGGAACAGACTTCTAAAGGGGCACCCTGAATACATTAAGCTCATCAAAGTTCTGTGTATTGAAGACAAATAATCTTTGTAAGCCACTCACTGTCTCTATGCACACATCTGATAAAGGGTTTGCTCTTGTCACATACACAAACACATTGTCACATAATTTGTCCTGATAATAAGATAAGTCATTTAAAAATACGGCAAATGATGGCAATGGTTACATTGTAAATAAGCAGTCAGAGCATGTCTTTCCGATAAATGAACATGTAAGGAGAGAGTTAACTGGAGGTTGAGAATGAGTCCTACTTATACCAGGGGCAGCACTGCATGCTGAGAGAAGAGTGGGTATAAAAGCCCAGACACATAGGTGGTTTGGTGCTTTTATCATTGAGGATGTGTTTTACACCAAAACACATGTGTTTTGGCATCACATGGATGTGTTTTTGCATTGAGGATGGGAAAGAAGTGGGTGAGATGTTGGGTCACACAAGGATCTTGGTAGAAAGGGCTCATATCATCCTTCTGTTGTGTAGAAGTGAAGGACAGTAATAACCATTGCACATATAAAAATGAAATTTGTCATGTCAGATGAACTAAAAGTATTTAAAATTGTATGAACTGTCCTTTTTACCAGGTCACCAAGCTCCTTTCCTTGTCTCTCTACCTTTTCTTTTTTGTCCTTCAGTATTGTTCTTGCCCTGTGCTTAATTTATACAGTTAGCATAATTTATTCTTACCTTACTCACTCTGCCCCCTTTAACCTTTCCAATCTGGCAGAAATCTGTGAGTCAGAGCAACCTCAGATCAGGACACTTAGGAGCAGGGGAATGAATGTGATGGCTTCAGGAATCCTGGTGAACATGGAGGAGAAGGTGACCTGCCCCATGTGCCTGGAGCTCCTGACAGAACCTCTGATCCTGTACTGTAGGCAGAGCTTCTGCCAAGCCTCCATCACTGCAAACAGCAAGAGGTCCATGGTCAATGAAGAAGGAGAGCACAGCTGCCCTTTGTAACAAAGCCGTTACCAGCCTGCAAACCTGTGGCCTAATTGGCATGTGGCCAACATAGTGGAGACACTTAGGGAGGTCAAGTTGAGCCCAGAGGAGGAGCAAAAGAAAGATCTCTGTGAGCACATGGAGAGAAACTCCTGCTCTTCTGTAAGGAGAATGGGAAGTTCATTTGCTGGCTCTGCGAGAGGTCTCAAGATCACCGAGATTACCACACTTTCTTCATGGTTGCCCAGGAGTACCGGGTAACAGATCAGGATGGAGGAAAGGCAGGGCAGAAAATAGTACTTAATGGGAAATCTCTACTTTTGTTACAGAATGGACCTGTTTGGGGGCCAAGATACTGTTACCAAAACAAGCTCCTTCCCCCCACCTCCCTGGGTCTTTCTGTTCTAGGTTTGTCCTTGCCCACTGCCAGTATAAACTGTGATTCTCAAAGCCAGAGTTTGGTGAAAAGGAAAGGAACTCTTTTTTTAAAAAA
>JAPYXV010005876.1:0-10208 GCA_028533065.1 Trachops cirrhosus | reverse complement strand
AAGTGTGCCCCTAGTGTCCTCCCGAGGTGTACACTCCTGCAACCGCTTCTGGCTCCCGAGCAGAGGCAGAACATTATCCACCTTCCCCTGAGACACGTGAGGGTCCTGGTTTGTCTTATCGGTAGGACCCTCTGGAAAGAGTGAGAGCGTCAGCACCTCTGTCTGCGCCACCAGAACCTCTCTCCACACCCAGGACCCAAACTTGCATCGCCAGGCTGGAATTCCCTCCCGGGTTCCATTGCAGCTGTCATTCTTCTCTGCGATGCCACCGCGTGGGTCAGAAGGGCCCCTCAACTCCCCAGAGACAGAGCCAAGCGTCTTCGCCACTGGGCCCCCCGCCCCTCCAGTGCCCTGACGGTGGAAGCACCTCCACGCAACCTAGTAAGTCCAGTCTCCAAAGGCTAACAATCATACCATTTTAGTGCCTTTAAAATGCATCTCTCCTTTCTGCCCCCATCACCTCATTACTGAGAAGCAACCCTGATTACCACATTGAAGTCATTCCTTTTAGTTGTGATTTTTTCCCTAATTGGAAGAATGAAAGGTTAATTACTTTCATGTTGGAAGTTATTTCTATGTTGAACTTGAAACAATCGAGGCTTTGTGTGGAACTATTGAGAAATGTGACCACTGCTTTCTCATGGGACTTTCTTCAAGGTACATATACAAATTTCAACATGAAGTTTCTCATAAAGTTCATATTCTTTTTCTAAACCAGATAGTACAGAATAGCATATGTGTGTGTATATGTAAGTATATATATATAATATATATTTATCATATGGGAGAAACTTCACACCAATTTCTGCCAGGTGGGCCAGTCTATCAGACTATGTTAGGGTTAGCCCTATTAAAAGAAAAACTGAGATATATTAAAAATTTTGAGTTTACTTGAGCAAAAAATGATTAGAACGGGCAGTGCTGAACTGGAAGTGGCCGGGAGCTCTCCACCAAGAAGAGCTTGGGGAAATAGCTTTATAGAGAGAAGATGGAAGCAAAGAAGGGAATTATTTGCTTGACTGTAGCTTAGGATTTGCATTGTTTAGAAAAGCCCAGGTGGCTGTTTGTGAGCGGATGTCCTTTGCTTTCAGTTTCTTACCCTTGAGGTGCTGACAAGCTTAGGCTTTGGTGTACTTACACAGGCTGCTAAGGTGTCAGAACCACCTCAGTCCAACAGCCTCCTTGTTTAACTAACTCAACAGCCCCTATGTTGGGTATCTTCTATGTGCACTCTTCTATTTGGTCTCAACCCTTCACTGCCCCTATGTGAGCCCTAGGAGGTTGACTGGAAGACACTACATCAATGGGATCCCTTGCCTCTGGCTGCTGGCAGGATTTAACCAGTGGAAAGAGATTTAGCCCTGGAAAGAGATTAGAGAAGGAGTGAGGTCAGAGGATTGCCTCTCTCCCTCTCAAATCCTTCCTTCCCAGGCTGCTTTGAGGCAGCTGTCTCCTCCCAAAGGCCACAGCTTCTACGTGGCAGCGTTGTCCACTGAGCTACCCCCTCCAGATTCTAGTGATACTACCTCCCATTGCCTCTTCAGGCCAGGGTCCTATCAGCTCCCACGGAACTGTATTCTCCTGTGTTGGTTCCTTAAACTCGATCACACCTTTGTGAACAGTCCCTTATTAAACCCTCCTTAAAACAACTAGTTTGAGGGTACCATTTGTTTTCTGGGAGGACCCTGACTGATAGAATCATTGGTGCCTCATGTGGTTCTAGGAAAAAGGCTTTAAGATGGAACTGTGGGATTTGAGAAGGGTAGGGTGACATCCTTATCAAGAGGAAGTGGGATTCGAGTAGCACGTGGCATGTGTTGGCATCACAATCACTCCAATTATCGCAGAGCGTGAGATGAATTGCAAGAAGAAGGCAAGTTGCTAAGAGACAAAATTTTGGGGACATATCACTGCTATGACAATAGTGCTTATAAAATTTGTGGTATTGATTATAAAGATTGTAGGGTAGGCTAGCTTCTTCCAATAGTCCTAGAGAACATCCATAGAAAAGAAAGGAAGTTTATGACCGTCCACCTCAAAACATGAGCGGAAAACCAGAAAGATGCAGTGGCGGGGCTTACCTCATGCAGTCACAAAAAGACATGGCTGAGGACCAAGGGCAGGCCTGGTTTCAGGAAATGTAAAGTTGCAAAACCTGTTAAGGGCTGAGCTCCTCTGAATCCCTTCACCTAGACAGAGGCATTAACAGGGGTGAAGAAGTGGGAACCTGAGATGTGGGAGGGGGACAGCTGAGCAGTCAGAAATGAATGTGAGGACTGTGAACCCCCACATCTTTCTAAACCTTCCTTACGAGCGGAGCCAACTCCTCCCCACTCTGCATCTGAGAGATGCAGCCTTCCGGGGGAGAAAATGATTTCAGTGAATGTACCTGGGGCAGTTGCTTCAAAAATGGGTGCTTATTCTCCTAAGGACCCAGCCCCTCAACCTTTTCTTAAATTTATCATGGGAGTTGGGTACTCAGCGAGCCCGGACAGAAGAGCAGGGTCTGCTACAAGGTTCTGAAAAGCGTGCATGTGAGTGACCTGTGAGTGTGACAACAGGGAAGCTGAGGCATGAAGCTCGATTGGATTGATATGGGTGCGCTCACCCAGGAATTTGAATTTAATGAATTGGATTCCGCACCCAGGAGTGGTATCAGCAGTCTACTGGATTGGTTAAGAGAAGCCACTCAACAGTTACAAGCACTCCGTGAGGTTAAAATTGAATGATTTACTGTAGAAGCAGGAATCTGAAAATGTCAGACCAGATCTATGATGACCAACCTACTCAGCCACCCCTAACCTAACCTTACCTTCTAGAAGAACTTGAGGACACTCCATTCGCCAAGGCATTTAAATATTAAATATTTATTGATGAGCAGGAAAGATATTTTTTGGTAGGGAAGAGAAAAAGCTCTATGGTAGCCGTCCTCTCTAAGCCGATGCCGACAGGAGATGCCACCATGTCCCCCGTTTGCAGCAGAGATAATGGGACCCCTGAATAGTAGAGGACAGGCAGTAGCCTTCACACACGCCACGAGGGACAAGAGGTTAGCAGAGGATTTAGACTCACAGACTCTGTAGAATTGTAATAGATCATAAAATCCCAAGTAACAAAGTGGATGGGCGGCCCACAAGGGAGGCTGCCTGGCATTTACAGGTGGAAAATTCTAGGTCTGCTGAGCAGACACCTCACTCAAATTGCTGTAGTGAGGGCCTCACACCCTCTTAACCAGTCCCCACATCTAACTGAGTCACAGAGTCACAACTCTTTGGCTGAGTGCATACACTTTACCAATGCTCTTCATGCTCCAACACATTTTGGGGCATTCTGGATGACTCCGTCACCTGTTACATTAAATAGTTCTTCTGTCTCCAAGTTCGCTGTCAGCTGCCACCAGCCGAGTTTCTTTCCTCTTAAAATGTCCCTTCTACTTTGCTACTAAGCACCTGCCTCCTTAGCACAGTAGGCAGCGCGTCAGTCTCTCATTCGCCTCAACGCTTTAAGAAATCAATTCTACAAGCTGATTTTACGCGGATGGATACTCCAGCAGGCCTCTCTGAGGAAAGGCTCATTCTCAAATGGATGTGGTTTGTACGGAGATGTGGCCACATCTTGGAGTCAAGCCCACTCACTGTCAAAGCCTTCCCCTGAATCCACAGCTTCCAAGTCAAACTGTCCCCCTTTTAAACTACTTTCAGTCACCCCCTGGCAATCCATCTTCTAAGAGAAACCCGTTCCCCACACTTTCTTTGGCTTCAGCAGTTAAGTGTTTACATATTATTAAAGTTCATTTTTACAATACCAATTAGTCTTCTTCCAATGAAGGGTTGATCTGTTTCCCAAGGGGCTACCTGGTTGACCACACAGACCAAAGTCAAGTCCTAACTTGACTTTGACTCATTTCAGAGTCCAACCTCAATACTAGCTGGCCCACTATTGGGTTGCTTGTGTAAGAGATTATGATCTCCGTCCAGCATGCAACTAAGTCCACATGGTCTGCTTGCTTTTTAAAAAATAAAAATAAAAATAGAGGCGCCAAATCCTAACATGGCCTGGAGCTTATGGGGGCAACATTAAAAGCCAAGCCCACTGGCAATAAGCCAGGCTCCTTGCAACAAGACTCCTGTTTTCTGGTGGGTAGTTTCAGTAAAGTCGGCTCAAGGATAGATCAGGATCAAGAGGGGTAGTCCAAAGCCCTGGCCAGGACTCTGAAATCCAGACTGGCTCTAAGGTTTATCCTCCTTAGTAATGCAGGGTACCACTACTCAGAACCCGGGGCTTCAGGATCCAGGGTAATTAAAGGGCTCTAAGAAGCTCATCTTGGAGACTTCTAGGGACACTTCTGGGGTTCACTTTCCCTAGGATTCATGATAATGTGAAACCGCAGCAGGTCTACCAGAACCCCCAGTTGGCCACCACAGCCATCCTCCTTTTCCAGTGGCGTCTGTGCATAAGCCTGAGTTTCTAGAGCTGGATTTTCTATTTCACAAACCACAGGGAACATAGCCAGAAACCCACTTCCACTAGTATCACAGCACAGTGACATGAAAGAAAGTGAAAAGAACATTCGGAGCCACTAATTGAAACTAAACTGGGATCCACACACAATCCCGGTAACCCTCCTCGGGCACCACCAGTCTTCAGGTCACAGCTGGCTCTTCACACATTTGGGCATTTGCTGGTGGCCACAACCAAACGCAAAGGAGCGAGCCTGAATGTGCTCCGGACGCTGGCGGGCCAGGAACAACCTGAGACCCAGGCATGCCGGTTTGCTGACGTCAAGTGCGGAACCCCCTGAGGCCAAGGACAGGGCTTCATTCACCCCCAGTCTGGGGGACCGTGATGGATCAGTGGACGAGCCAGGTGCGGAAGTCTCTGCATGTTGTCATCTTAAAAGAGAAGTAAGTTACACACGTTTCTCTGCATCTCTAGGCATGTCCGGGGATGATTCTTATAGGCTGATAGGTTAGTGATATAAATTGGTGGGCAGGAATCCCCTCCTGCCCAGGGTTTTCATTTCTGTGGTTTCAGTTACCAGTGGTCAACCACAGTCCAAAAGTGTTAAATGGAAGATTCCAGAAATAATGCATATGTTTTAAATTGTGCTGAGTAGCATGATGAAATCTCATGCTGTTCTACTCATTCCCTCCTGGTATGTGACTCATCCCTCCGTCCAGCATCTCCATGCGGCACACCCTCCTCTCGCGTGAGTCGCTTAGCATCTATCCTGGCGGTCAGATCCACTGTTGAGGTATCGCGGTGCTTGTGTTCAAGCCACCCTACTGCACTTAATAATGGCCCCCAAGTGCAAGGGTAGTGATGCTGGCAACTCACATATGCCAAGGAGAAGTCTTAACGTGCTTCCTCTAAGTGAAAAGGTAAGGACAGTACAATAAGATACTTTGAGAAAGACACATTCATATAACTTTTATCACAGTATATTGTAATAATTGTTCTCCTTTATTATTATTGTTTTTATCTCTTACTGTGCCTGTGTTATACGTTAAACCTTACCATAGGTGTGTACGTATAGGGAAAATAGTATGTACAGGGTTTGGTACCATTCGTGGTTACAGGCATCCACTGGGGGCATCTTAGAACATCTCCCCCAGAGATAAGGGGGGATGACGTCATATAGGGTTTCCTGATGGAATTCTTCCTGATGGAATTTTCCCTTTGGTCACCGTCAGAAAAGATAGTAAAGTTGATATGTGAACATGGCAACATAACGGATAAAGGTAGTCTTCTTAAGGGATCCATAAGATAGTGGATCAAGGGAAAAAAGTTTTCCAGAACCAAGAGCTTTGAGCCGACCTAGAGAGAGCTGGAATCAAAGGGGTTAATGGGAACCTGAGAAACTAACACCAGAACATGCAAAGATGGGGTGTTGAGAAACCCCTTCTAGAAGCCATCTGGAGGGAAGGGAAGGAGGCCTGTGTGGCTTAGTATCTGTTACAGAACCTTCCTTAGACTATGTAGGTAGACTTCTCCACTTCAGAACCTCTGAAAACTAGCCCTGGCTGGTGTGGTTCAGTGGATTGCATGCTGGCCTGCAAACCAAAGGGTCACCAGTTCAATTCTCAGTCGGGGCACATACCTGGGTTGCGGGTCAGGTCCCCGTAGGGGTGCCTGAGAGGCAACCACACATTGATGTTTCTCTCCCTCTCTTTCTCCCTCCCTTTCCTGAAAAATAAATAAAATCTTTAAACAAAAAAAAAACTTCTGAAAATTAAAATAACCACTACAAATAAAAGTGGCTTATTATAATAAACAAAGGATACAGTACCAAATAAGATGTATATGAGGGAACTGTTAAGGGTGGATGTTACCTCTAAGCTATGAATGGCTTTTTATTTATTTTACTCAGAACAAGCATTTGCGTCGCATTTATTATGTGCCAAGCCCTGTTTCTAAGAGGTTTACAAACATGAACAGATTTACTCCTTATAACAACTGTAGAAATAAACAGAGACTGCCCAAATGAGAACAAGAAGTGGCTATTTGTTCAGAGCTTGCTACAGCAAGGAAGTCAGCCGCCATGGGCTTGCACTTGGCAGAGACTCAAAGGCAGGCAGAGGAGTGGGGGAAATTTTTCATGGCAAAAAGGAAGGCTTCCAGTGCCCCCTGGCTGGAGGCTGTTGGATGAAGAAGCTGTAGGGGGACTAACTAGACGCAGGACATCCTGTGTGATTGGCTAACGGCGCATTTGCCTTTCTCTAGTTGGTCCTAAGTTGGAAGCTCAGACAAAATTTAGAAAAGCTGTCCATTATGAATCAGATCCTAGCTCTTTGGGGCCAGCTGTTACAGGGGTGATTATTTGTCTTCCCAACTGTCTGCTAGAAATAGTGGTTTGATTCCCCACGTCCGACTGGGAGATGGCAGGCTGGCTTCCTGGGCTGCTTCTTATAGAGAATGGGCTGGTTTCCTGGGCCAGTTGCTGTGGATTGTGGGTAAGAGCTCTATTTTCATATATGGTCTGGACACAGCTCCTTTGTATATTCAGCCTCTCACAACCCTACTGAAGAAGAACTCTTATTCTCATTTCACAAACGAGGGAGTATCGCACACAGACCCAGTGAATGGTGGAGCAAGGTCAAACTCAGCCCCTCTGTATTCCGTCTACGCCCTCAGTCCTGCAAGCAGCTGCCTCTGAGGTTACCATCTTGCTGCTGGGTCTGTTCTGGACATTTCTGTAAGTTTAAATCTCTGTTCTTCTACCCAGCTGTTTGGGATCCTATCCACCTATTTCTGTGGCCTAACCAAAGACGAGGGCTTGACTTTGACATGTTAACGTGCAATGTACTGTTCCGTTAAGAACTTATGAAATCTTTTTTTTTTTAGTTTCATTTGTGATTATCTTCCCTACTGAGACTAGGAAAGGGGAGCACATTCCGCTGGGTTCCCAGGAGGCGGGCCCTGAAACAGCGATGAGTAGGTATCTGAGTATCTGAGAAAGCTCTTGGCCTCAACCCCGGCAGGAGGGAGTGGAGGGCAGCAGAGCTGAGCAGGGGGAGAAGCTGCGCTGTGACGCAGCCTCACTCAGCGGCCCCCTCGGGATAGGATGGCCCTTCACAGATGGCCTGCATTGCCCAAGGGCGGCTGGCCTTAGAATCCCCAGAAACTGGCCGGTACTGCAGCCCGCCCCCGAGAACAGCCCTGGGTGATTGCCAGAGGGCGCTGCAGGCTCTCTTCCCACAGTGCTCCCAAGTGCCTGGGGTGAGTCCTTCCTGGTAGAGGGGAGTCGGCGTCCTTGATTGGCGACGGAAAGTAAGTGTAGAGCACGTTTGTGTACTGAAAATATCAGTCTTAGAGAGCAAAAGCTCTAAGAAATTACTCTTCAGAAACTACCAAGAATAAAAACGGTTTTCAAAGTGCTGATTCCTGCTGCTGTTGTGTTTGTCTGCACTGGGATAGACACGAGCCAACGAGGAGCAACCTGAATGCTGATGTGACGATCTCCGGTAAGGGAACCATTAGAACTGTGTACCCAGAAATGTCACAGGTAGTGGGGGTGGCCAGGTGGCTTATGCTGGGTCCCAGCTTCATCCTCATTGAAACCACAAACTTTGTGATTTCCTTAAGACACCAGCGTAACTCCCTGAGACCTGGGTCCTGACCTGGAATTAGACCAGAGCACAGGGCCTTCAGTGTGTTCCTTTGGATTCTGTCTTCTAGGTTTAAATCTTGTGATCCCTGAGCCTGGGGCCTCACCCCTGAACTCTGGCCAACTCTGGAAAGAGGGAGAGCAAGTCCCCTGAAGAGGAGGGGGAGGGGTGACAAAATGGAAGACAGAAAGGGAGTGGGGAGGGGGTGGGGAGGAGATAGGGGAAAAGGAGAAAAGAAGCAAAATAAGACTGAAGTGGGGGGGAGGTATGGCCACAGTGTCCTACCTGAACACAGGGGTCCTCTCCCCACCTACCAAGGCTGATTTCATGTTGGATAAAACATCATCTCCCTACCAGTACTGTCCTGGAGAACACAGTAAAGTTTTACTACATTTCATCCCCATCACTTTAAGCAAATAATCTACAGAAAGACACAAGTCAGGCACTGAAAGTGAACCCTCCCCACTAAAATGGGTGCGAGGGAAAGCCAGAAAGAGTGACACCCCATAATGACTGAGTAGTGAATGCTGAAAGCAATCTTTTCACTTTACACTCTAAGTAAGACGATGAAAAGGAATCATCTACTTTTCAAGTGATTTGCTCTTTATAACAAAGTGCTGAATGCAAAAAAAAAGATTTAACAGTTCAGAAAATAGCTTTGAAAGTTCGTATAAAGGAGCATTTTCTCAAAATGTTTCTCCTACAAAAAAACTGCACACCATTCGTGGGAGAAAACAGGCTATTTTCAAAGGCTGAATAGCAAAAAAAGAAAAAAGAAAAAGCATCTCTTAGATTTTCTAAACACTGTAATAGAAAATCCTCTTTATGGCACAGAAAGATCCCTTCAGAATGTTAAGCAGGTATTTACTGCAAGAATGTACTACTTTGAGATTTTGGTTTTTCTACTTTTTTTCACAGGCCTCCTAGCAAAACATTCAGCCTCTTCTGGGCTCCTCTGACTCGGACAGCTGAAAACTTCAATAGCTTAAGGCAGGTTTTGCAAAGCTGCTTTTTTTGACTAACAATACAGTTAATCCTCATATTAATTTTTGAAATGTCATTCTTACACAAATTTTGCTCAAAGTCGGGTAACCTGAACCACTTACAGGAAGGATGCTGGAAAGAATCATCCTTGGTTATGCAACAGGATTATGAAGTTTTGCCTATAACAGCCTAAAAATTCTATATGAAATGATTCAAAGTAACCAAGATTTGTCATAGGTGTTTGGAAGCCAATTAAATATTAGTTATTCACCCCCAGTGGTTCACTGCTGTCATTTGTAAAGAAAAGGTTTTTGTTTTACTATGTTTTTCTTGGATTAGAAAATCCTCCTTTTCGCAGGGGAGCTTTAATTTTTTTATTAAGTCATTCAACTTTTTTTACATACCTGAACTGGAAACTTCTTTGAAAACAATGATAAGGTTGAACCAATTGGCCCAGAATGCGCTGAGGTCCCACTGGGCACCGGGGGCTGGCGGGCGTGGCGGTGGGGGGCGCCACGCTTCATAATTCCCTTTCCTCCTTAACTGAACTCCATTTCTAACACCATCACCGAGGCTGCTGCAACCAGGGATGACACCGACATTTCTGAATGTGGCACACCTTCCTTCTTTTTCTTTGATGTTAGGTGACAGTAATGTCGCTATTCCCATAGATACAAAAAAATGGGTTCACTTCGACAGACATTCCCCAACCGCCATAAAATATTATACAAAGCAAAACCCCAGTTCCATCAACATTCCGGGACCCTGGGATTTCATAGTCATTGTGCCTCCAGTTTAGTGACTTCTCTACCTCAACAAGGTCCTAACATTTTCTGTGACCTGTTTCTGTAACCAGTTCCCTTTTTTGCAATGTGACGTATCCCCAGGCACATCACTTGGTAGAAAGGGGCTCTCGGAGTCGAGGGGAGCATCGTACCTAGCTCTTCAGAAACTGCTGGAATAAATAGATGTGTGCCATCTGTCACAGGCAGGAGGATAAATTAAAAAAAGAAAATTGTCACTCCAGCTGTGCTTCTGTTCCCTAAACGCCAGCCCTGGAGGGTGTGGACTCTTGCTGGGATGGGGAAAGTGACAGCTCACAATTTCACAGGCCCC
>JAPYXV010005875.1:0-10208 GCA_028533065.1 Trachops cirrhosus | reverse complement strand
TTCCTCATGAGTGGTCCAGTCATGGGGCTGAGCCTGGGGGCCCAGCTCTGGGCAGCCAACAATGTAATCTAGTAAAGTCTGTGCTGAGGGGAGATGGACTTTCTGAAGAAGCAGCTGCCAGAAGGAGCACTTTGGAGAGTTTGAAGTGAGACCTTGTAATTCTGTGAGGATGAATTGCTTTGGTAAAGACAGAATGGCAGCTTCAGTCCAAGCACTGCCACTTGAGGAAAGTCACTATAGATGGGAATAATAATGCTTACTCTAGATTTGTCATCCCCCATGTGCCAGGGATTGTGCCAAGTTATTTGTTTTTTAAATAGATATCATTTAACTCAGTCTTATATATCACAAATCTTACAACAATTTAGTCCTTATATAATACTTCAGAGTAATTATAATCAACTTCCTCTGACAGAAGAGATAAGTGGAATCTCAGGGTCACGTAAGAGGTAGGTAATGGATTCAAACCCAGGTCTAACAAATTCTAAAACCCATTCAATAGATGGAGAAGCTCTTTTTAAACTATAAAGTGTAATGGACCATGAAGACAATTCCAGAAAAATTGCAGAAATTCACATGCCAATAAACAGAGAGCATAATAGAGTCTAAAGAACATTCATTCACTTAATAATCTGGACCTCAAAAGTAGTAGAAAATTCTCTAGCACATTTGAGTTAATAGTTGATTGACTTCTGTAAAATATTAATTTTTAAAATATTTTATTTGTTTATTTATTTTAGAGAGGGGAAGGGAGAGAGAAAGAGAGGGAGAGAAACATCAATGTGTGGTTGCCTCTCACATGCCCTCTACTGGGGACCTGGCCTGTAACCCAGATTTGTGCCCTAGCAGGGAATCAAACCTGTGACCCTTTTGTTCACAGGCTGGTGCTCAGTCCACTGAGCCACACCAGCCAGGGCATAAAATACTAATTTTTAATGGTTACAACAGAAATCGCTGATACACTACCTGGTAACAAATAACCTCTAGTGTATGTCAAACATTGTACATATTTCTTTCTTGTTTGCTAGTTTAAAGTAGTCATTACTCACCCCCATTTTGCAGGTGAAATAGAGGCTTAGGTGGGTAAGAGACTTACTGAGGTTGCCTAGCTAATAAAGAGCACATCAAGAATGTGAACCAAGCTGACAGTCTCCTGAGCCTGTGCCCTAAGTAACCTGTTTGAATGTTTGTGATTCAGGGATTAATTTCTGCACTCATTTGTTTATTGCATTTAAATGTAAAATATGATGTTGTTATACTTCCTGTTTGTTTTAAATTCCATGCTTCCTCTTTAAAAGGTGCAGTGTTTTGATTTCACTTAGTTACTTACATGAATTTCTGGCATCCCCTCCTGGCTATTGTAGGTGTTATACCTGTTATATTCATCTGTATTGGAGCTCCTATATGTGGTGTCTATTAGCAGCGAAGACTCAGCAGAATGAAAGAAATTGCTCTGAAATGCAAGGCAGGAACCCTGTTTTAACAATTGTATTCTTTTTTAAAAGATTTTTATTTCCTTTAGATAGAGGGGACAGTGGGAAAGAGATGGAGAGAAACATCAATGTATTGGAGATACATCGATTTGCTGCCTTTCACACACTCCCATCTGGAGACCTGGCCACAGTTTGCAGGCCTGTGTTAATCCACTGAGCCACACCAGCCAGGATACCAATTGTATTATTAATGTGCTTGGTAGTGGTAGGTAAGAAACTCCTCCTTGCAAGTCCCCCACTTCATTGCCTCAAGTGAAAGGATGGGGTGATATTTTTGGTCCCTTCCAGTTCTAATAATTTGTGATTCTGAATTAAACTGATATTCTAGACATTGAAATAACAGGTGTAGCAGGATAAAAATGGAAGCTACTATTTTTATTTTGATCCAACAGTAATGCAGTTTGCTTGCTTCCTCTTGACTTGATACTGCTCTAGAAAATTCTAATCTGGGTTGGTTGTGTCACAGAAACCCATTAATTCCTATAGTCTACGACTCTTAGGAAGCAATGTGTTCACCTAGTCTGCTGGTCTGTTACATGCAGCCTTGAAGGGAGCCCATGTTCACACGCATGCACACACACATATGCCTTGTACACAAGTACAGTAGATCCCACAAGCTGAATTATGTTCATTCTTACAGGTAATTGGTTCTGGTCCTGTCTAGAAATGAAAAAGAATACCCATAGTAAATCAAAATATATATATAGAGTAGAACTCTCTTAGGGTATTTGGAGTCTGTGATCTGTCTGCGCCACCTTGCTATGCTTCATATTTATTTTTTATAACATTAGAATGTTTCCATGTATCATGGTTTTTAAAAATCAAAAGGATTATCACCCTGGTGGTGTGGCTCAGTGGATTGAGTGTAGACCTGTGAACCACAGGGTTGCTGGCTGGATTCCCAGTCAGGGTATATGTCTGGGTTGCAGGCCAGGACCCCAGTAGTCGCTGCACAAGAGGCAACCACACATTGATGTTTCTCTCCCTCTCTTTTTCCCTCTCTTACCCCTCTCTAAAAATAAATAAATAAAATGTCTTAAAAATTAAAAAATAAAAATAAAAAGGATTATCAACACCATACTAAATATGTCTGTGTCTGGAGATTGTTTATGGTTTAGAAAATATCTTAGCTAAAACTAGATTCTCATGCTTCCTTTCATTCTCACATCACTGAGCTCCCCAGGGCTTGTGTGGATGCCTGACCTCAGTGCTCTTAAATGCACTGGTACCCTCATCACAGCTTTGCTTGTAGAAGAACACTGCCTTGAGGATGCAGCCACCCAAGACCAGCACAAATGGCCAGAACCAGTCAGATGCCAGGTGGCAACCAATGTACCTCATTTTCTCTGAAGGAAAATGTTGCATTTCTCACAGTCACTGAAAAAAATACAAATAAATTCCCTTGGGTGATCTTTATCTTAATTGACTAGATGAAATGACTCTCTGAGATTAAGAAACCATAAAAAATTAAGTCTCAAAGGTTAAATTAGAGCTTCCAACAGGTTATCCTGAATTTAATACTCTCTGAGTGTCTCCATGGTACATATTTTGTTTTGTTTGGTTTTCTGCTTATTTTTTTTAATCCTTACTGCTAGTTTTTTTTTCTATCATATTCTCAGTGCACACTACACTACCACAATTAATCTGTGCCACTCATGTTATATAGTTTTATATATTTGTTATTTGTTATTCTTTTTCCTCCTTCATTCCCCATTCCACTACCCCCATGGATGCAATCTATTGTGTTTAATGTATGCCTTTTGAGCCTACATATCCATGGAAACTATAGGGTATTTTTTGTGACTAATGTGTTTTTAAATTTATATAAATAGATACTATCCTTGTCTATCCGTTTCTGTATATGTTGTTCACTCCTCCTGTCTCTGTTCATTGTTCTACCTGCATCCACTGTGTTTTTTCACCCATTTCCCAGTGAGGACACTACAGCTGCTTCCTGGTCCTGGTTGTCACCATCAGTGCTGTGATGGACAGGTATCCTCATGCCCAGTGAGCATTTAATCCCCTGACTTGCCAGTCACAGGAAATACACAGACATGTTTTCACTAAATCCTGCCAAATATTTAGTGGCCTGGTGGCTTCAAGCAGTATCTTATTGTTCTATGAGATTATCAGCACTGGTCTGATTATTAGGAAGCTGAGAGTCTCTTTACACCTGAGACCCATTACTGTGTCTCCTTCAGAGACTTACTTATTCATGCCCTTTAGGTGAGGCAAACAGGAGACCGGAAAACAGAGGGTTAAAGCATACGTGAGAGCCAAGCTGCCTGGGGAGTGCCTGGACCTGCCATTGACAGGCAGCGCACACTAACGGACATATAACAAATGTAAGTTGTTATATGGGCTATTAACAGTAATTTGTTAGCATTGTGGATATAAAGATAAAATAATATACATGATTAAATTATTAAAATTATATTAAGGTTATAGTAATTAATACTGTTATTAGTAAACTGTTGACTTGAGTGTATTTTTCTTATGTCTTCTAGACAGTCATCCAGTGTGAATTTTGGCTGTTATGCAAATATTCTCAGCAAATCTATCATCTGTCTACTAACTTTGTCTAAAGTAATGTACTATAGTCAAACTTTTTGCCATATATTTTGCATACTTTGGAGACTTGTTCAAGACTTCTCTCAGTCCAATGTCACAAAAGCAATCTATATTTTCTTCTTTTATTTAATTTCAGATTTCAGTCCATTTTGATCTGAGGATTGGAATTTCTGGATTTTCCTGAACTAGTTGGTCACAGTCTCTTGTTCATTTGCTCCATGCACTTGTGTTGAGGTTCCTGGAGCAGATCCAGGATACAGAAAAAGGTGGATAGAGAGTTTAACAGTTGGTGGGGAAAAGGAAGGGCTAAATGGTACCATGATTACCCTAAATGAATGAAGAGAGCTGAATAGGCGCAGGCAGAGGAGTGAATTGGTAGAGAAGGCTTAGTTGGGGAGGTGGGACTCTCTTCCCTAGAGGGAGATGCAGAAGCAAACAGGGAGGGGTGGGAGCTCCTGGAGGAGGAGGCTGTAACAGAGCCAGCAGAGTGTAGAGGAGCAGTGGGAGGGCAGGATGGAGCAGTGAAGAGACTGGGAGACTCCTCTGAAGGATGTAGAAGACAAGAGTTAGTGAAGGCATGGAGAGTTTTGAAAGCCAAGCAGAGGCACAGGGAACATACCATAGATATTCATCATCAGTGTGGGAGGGAGCAGGGTGAAAATTGGGGGTGGTAACATTTTGACATTAGTGTATAGCAGATGGTTTAAGGGGAGCAGGCAAGCTGAAGAAAAGGGAATAGGAGATCAGGGATACAAAAAGGACCACCTGGTCTACTTTGGCAGGATAAGGACCTCTCCTAGATCAGGAGGCAGAGATTAAAGTGCAAGGTCTCATGGCATTGTGAGGGAGGAAATCAAGGCAGGTGTTTGGTATATGGAAAATGAAGCACAGTGTGGCCTCCCACATCTCAGGCCTAGGGTTCTAAAGAAGGGAAACCCTCCGTAGTGTGCCAAAGGGGGTTATGAGAGATGTTCCAAGAGTGCTGTTTTAGTAAATGAAGCACAGTAACTGACACTTAGGAAGAAATGGATAAATGTTTAATGAATAAGTGAATTTGTGGACTTGGAGCAATTATCAAACACTCTAAAGGAAACATTCTCCAGACAGCTCAATTACAAACTGATGGATGGAGATTGACATTGTCCCGCCTCATGCCCCACTCCAGCACCCACTGGGAAAAGCAAGAAAAACATGAGGAAAGGTGATATTAAAGAAACAATCAGAGAGGTAGGGAAACAAGGAAAATTAATATCTTGAAATCTTAGAATCTGGAGAAGCTTGGTGGCATTATCAAGTGCCACAAAAATCACTTTGTGTCACTGGAAAATTTTGGAGAGCAGAGCACGAGGACACAGAATTTAATATCTGTTGATGAGGGGAGGGTAGAAGGGCATCAGCCAGGTGGCACTAGAATGCATCAGGAATGCATGTCCAGAGCTAACTCCAGGGGAGGGAATAAGCCCACAACTCTGACCCAGCGTAGAAGAATGAGACAGGCCAAATGCTGGACCTGAGATCATAGGAGACTGGGAATTAACTGGATTTTTGGAAACCAAGAGAAAGTTTAGATATCTTTTGAAAGAACTTCAAGAAGTTCCTCTCAATGTTCATAGACTTAAGGGTTGTGTCTCAATTACTTTTTAAACTAAAATAGCCAACATGTGCTGCTGTAGGGTAGGTGGAGGCAGTCTGGCTTCCTGGCCCAGGTGTCTGGGTAACTAAGAGGAGCAGTTTTCCCATAGCCTTGGATGGGCTTGGTAACTAGTGTTCTCATGGGCTTGAGACTGAGTCTGGGAAACTATTCCCATAACATGAAGTAAGCTCTCATGCACACCATTATGTTATGTAATGTTCTCACAGTTTTCTGACTTTGTTCCTCTCTAGTACTTAAACAGGTAGGGACACTGTGCTGGGAATGATGATGATGAAAGAGACGCAAGGGGACAGGTGCCACAATGGGTGCCATGCTGGGGATCAGGGACCATGACATGAGACATGCAGATAGACTCGCAGCTTGCAGCATGTGTGGCTTGCCCACCCATGAATGAAGGCATGCCACACATCCTAATGGATCTGTGAATATTTTTCCATCTGCAAGAATACCATGAACCTACCTGGCCTTGAAGGGTGGCGACACAGCTTCCATAAGCAATTTTACAAAGGGATAGCTAATGAGTCACAAGCTATTTCAGGGGACTATCCAGCTCATTTCAGCATTATTTATTTGGCTTTTATGAACAATTTATCTCACCCCTGCTGTGTGCCAAGGAGTGCTGCCCATGAACAGCCAGGTTTCACCCAGCCTGGTGCTATGTGATGGGATTATCATCAAGTTGGTCTGAGACAGGCAGGGTCAAGAATGACCAGAACCACCTGGCTCTCAAGTCTCTAAGTTTGCTAAGAGAACTTTGGTCATCATTTTCTCCATGCAGCTGCCAAATATCTAATTCAACAGACCTGGGAAGAGGCTGCATCATGCTGGGAAGACAGGAGCTGTATCACCATACACAGAAACTGTGATCGCTCATCTCCACAGTCTGTCACAGAATGTTTGTGTGGTTTTTAGTTGGGATTCAAATGAAAACCAGAAGACACCTTGGGCTCCTTTGAAAATAGTGGTGGAATCCTAGCAAGGCAAATAAGTCCATTTCTAAGGTTTTGAGGTGTCTGGCCATGCAATTTGTGTGGAATAACACCCTGAGCTTCAGTGAGTTTTAAATTTCTGTAGTTTCCCAAAGGCTTTTTATTTAACCCTGCTTAATTTGGAGCTGATATGAGAGATACAAACTCTTTTCTTAAATATTATTATATATCAATGCATATTTTGAAGATCATGACTAAGTACACATTTGTATGTGACTAATGTAAAGCCATAACATTTAAGCCTTCAGTTTGGTTATAACACGTGTTTTGTAGTGGTGTGAGATATTCCATAGTAAATTATATCTATGAGTTACCACGAGCACCAAAGTGAGTGTTGGTATAGTTGGGTTTTTTTGTTTGTTTGTTTGTTTTTGTGAACTTCAAAGTCAGTGTTCTATTATCTTTTTAATTTACCATTGAAATGGCTAGAAAGATATATCGATCCCATAAACCAAGAGATGTTGAAGAACTTCAACGAATGCTACTTGAGTTTGATGATTACAATGATATGGAGTTGAATGGGAAAATGAAAGTGATTTATAAGATGAAGATTATATGGAAGTTCATTCAAAAGATTCAGATATTGACAAAATATTTCTAGGGAAGAAGGAGAAGATGAGTTAGACATGAATGAAGAGTATTTTTTTTTTGTGGAAAGAATAAAGAACCAAAATGGAGGGAAAATCCAATAAGAAGACAAATTAGAACACAGCTACAGAATAGTTTATGTCACTTCTCTTAGTTTGGCCAAATGCAAAAAAATGCCAAGACAGAACTTGAAACTTGGAACTGCTTTATCACAAATGAAGTTTTATATCTAATCTTATTATATGCAAATAATTACATTGATTCTATCTAGCACCGGTTTTCACAAGAAAGAGATGCTAAACAAATAGACAAAACCAATTAAAAGTATTTTTTATGCCTCATATCTAGCTGGTTTACTTCACAGCAATCAGCTAAATTTGCAGGATTTATGGGATACACATGGTAGTGGGATCAAACTTTTTAGACTCATGATATCTTTACAGAAATTTAGATTTATTTATAATTGTATCAGGTTTGATGAGAAACTTACCTGGTCAGAATGCCTGAAAGTGGACAAATTAGTGGCTGTGTGAGACATTTTCTCAGCATTTGTAAAATATTTTTAATTATGTTACTCTATGGGACAGAACGTAAAAATAGACAAAATGTTATCTGGATTTAGAGGCAAATGTGAGTGTAGACAATATATTCCCTCCAAGCCCAGTAAGTATGGTATAAAAATTTTTGCTACGGTTGATTCAAAAGTATTTTACATAGGAAATCTTGAAATATATGCCTATAAGCAGCCCACAGGAGACTAGCAGAACCCATTTACTCATCAGGATGTAATATTACAGCAGGTAACTGGTGCACTGATATACTGATCTCTAACGTGAAAAAACATCAACTTTCACATGTATGTACTGTTCATGAGAATAAGCCCACCTGGATTTGTGCCTTCTAAAAACAGGCCCTCAAAATCCAACTCATTTGCTTTTGTGCAGTTTGCATACTTGTATCTCATATACCCCAAAAATGTAAAAAAAAGTGTAATTTTAGATTCAAATATGCATTTAAATGATGCCATCAATTTAGATTTGCAAAAGTCTGACATAAAAGAATATTACAACCAAAGAAAGTCGGGGTCGACATATGGAGCAAATGGTAGGTACATATAACATGGCCAGGAACACCAGAAGATGGCCTATGGTTATATTCTGCACAATTTTGAATATTGCAGGAATAAATTCTCAGAATATTGATATGCTGAAAAGCAATATGAAAATAAGGCACAGGATATTTATTAGAAATATCATAAAGTGTCAGAACAAATAAAAAGGCATTCAGAAATCTCTACAAGTGTTCATAAGCCTTTACACCTGAAACATCATCAGTTTCAAACACAAATTAGAGGAAATTCTAACAATGACATAGATGTGGCTCAAAGAGCACAAAAAAAGAGATGTATTAGGTACTATGCATCCAAAATGAGTTGCTTATCAAAATATTTTTGCAATTGTTGTGAAATATGTTTATGTCCCAAGCATAGCAATATTGTTTGCAATGACTCTTACAAATGTTTCATGAAGCCACTATTTAAAATGCTGATTAATTAATGTTAGACATTTTTGGTTGTATTTTTTAGCAATATCTATGTTTCCATTATTTGAAAAGAAAAATATTTATTTATTTTTTATATTTCTGTTTAATAATTTCTAGATTGTAATGGAAAATAAATTTAAAAACATGTATTTTGTTATGTAAGTATAATAAATGCAAATTTACAGTGTTTTTCCATTTTTTTCACATTTCAGCACATTCTAGTAATTAAAGTATCTCTCGGATACATGCGAGCAACCTACATTATAATTTTTTTGACCACAACCTCCTCAGGGTTCATAAACCATCACAATGAGCCATGGGGTCATGATGGAATTTTCTAGTAGCCTGATTATAGGCTTCTTCATGTGTTAAAAGAGAGCTTCAAATTCTATACCTGCCCACTCCCTGTTGCTTAACAGAGTTGGTGTGGTGTTCTGCTCACTCTCAAGCTGTCACAGCTTTGTGAGAAAGAGCAGTCCTTGGTGGAAACAATGTGACAGCATGGTGCCTGCAGCTTTTCCCATCACAGAGCCCTAGATATGCTGAGATATTGTTAAAAATTCAAATTGCCAGAGAGTTTTGCTGAGGAAGTATATACATTGCTAAGATTTAAATGTGTGTCTATATGTGGCATTGGTAGGAATGCAAGAAAGATGTATATTCAATAAAACCCACAAGCTTTTTTTTCCTGATCTTTGAAGGTCCTTAAACTGTTTAGAGTTCTGAGTACCACTGCGTTTGTAAGAGAAATCTTGAAATACAAAGGGAAGGCTTGGATAGTACTTTCTGGGTCCAGGCACTTTGGAATAAGGCACAGATACAAACACCAATATACGTGCCACAATTTTTTCACCAAACGAAAATGAAGATTCAGCTGTCTGCCCCAACAAAGGGCAAATTTTAGAGGCAGAGGCTGGTGAGAATGAAAACAGGCGTTTATTCAAATCCTGAATGATCTGGGAGAATGGGGAACTCCCCATCTCATAACTCATCTCCTCTGCACAGCCCAGACAAACCCAACCATCCTCAGCAAGACCAAAACAGAAGGCATTGCCCAGAGTTCTTACTCCATTTTAGAGTACCATCCTTAGGATCTCAAAGTGGCTTTTAGATGGTTATCCAGGTAGCTTAGCTTGTTTCCAGCTAAGGCTGGAACGTCAGGCTGTCTCTTGGAGGATGTATATAGAACCAGTGCGACCATGGCCATGTAGCTGCTGTGGCCATAAGGAGCTGTGCCCCTGAGCCAGAGAGCATGCAAGCACACCACCAAATGTTTCACCAGATAAGAGAGAGAGAGAGCCAGAGAAAGAGAGAGAGAGAGAGAGAGAGAGAGAGAGAGAGAGAGAGAGAGAGAGAGAGAGAGATACTCTC
>JAPYXV010005874.1:0-10208 GCA_028533065.1 Trachops cirrhosus | reverse complement strand
GCATCCTGATCACCAGTGCTTTGAACTGTGCATCTGATAGGTTGGCTATCTCTTGGTCGCTTAAAAGGATGGGTTCTGGGGCTTTCAGTTCTTCTTCTGTTTGAGCCATCTCTTTGCTGGTTTGTTTGGTTTTTGGGGGGATGTCTTGTCGAGCACCTGTAGTGAGGGGTGGAGCCTTAGGTGTTCACCAGGGCAAGGCAACCTAGTGGCTGGGTTGTGAAGCTGCATGTGGGGGCAGGGTCCAAGAAGGAACAATGGCGCTTGCTCCGCTCTTTGTAGAACCTCAGACCTTTCCACCACTTTCCAAGAGTTAACTGGGCCGCTCTGGTGCCAATTCCCACGTGGATGGGCTTGTGCACCCCATGGGACCTTCCTTTTCAGTCAGTGCCCCAAAGCTCTATTTCCTGGTGCTGGGACCCTGAGTTGGGCACAGTGCCTTGCTTCACAATGGCCACCTTGCTGGATCTGCTGGTCGCCACCCCCTGGCCCAGGCCCACCAGCCATCGCTGCTTGTGTGCCCAGGGTCTGCCCACTGGGGAGTTGTGCACCGCCCCAGTTGGTCAGCTCTCTTCTCTATGTCCTTCGCCCGGCCCAACTCTGCCCCTCCTATCAGTCTGGATGAACATGTCTAATTTTAACTTCTTGGGTGTCCGACTTCCATACACTTCAATTCTGTCAGTTCTGGTTGTTGTTTTGTTTCTATATTGTTGTTGTCCCTATCTTGGTTGTGGGAGGAGGCACAGTGTATCTACCTGTGCCTCCATCTTGGCTGGAAGTCTCGGAATAATTTTTTTATGTATCTCATAGCACCACTTTCAGTATGATAGGGAAAATTCCTCCTTTATGGCTTCCTGTTTCAAGGCTCTTTAGCTTTCCGAGAGGTAAAGAAAATGAACAGTAATTCTAATGTTCCTCTCTTCACGTGCTTAGTTCCAGCCAATCTAGAAGTATTTCTTTGTTAATTCTTAGCATTAACACAATACATTTTTATTTAAATTTGTGCATATGAAATATGTCAAGGACTGACATACTCTGAAAAAATATGGGATTAATTCACTTTAGGCATTATCTACCTTACAGAAGAGTAATTAGAAATGCAGTTTGCTTATTACACCATAGACCCAGTGGGGCTGAAAGACTTTTCATTCATGTTGTCAAGATGAAAAGTTTATACCAATGTTAGTGGTTTACCATTAAAAGGAGGTGAGAGTTCAGTCTGGCTACAGACAGCTTGAGCTTTGCTATAACTTTTCCTTAAACACTTATTTAGCAAACATTTCCCTTGTTTTCTCCCAATTTTCAATTTTTTAAACATTTTATTTATTTATTTTTAGAGAGAGGGGGAGGGGAAGGAGAGAGGGAGAGAAATATCAGTGTGTGGTTGCCTCTCGAATGCCCCATACTGGGGACCTGGCCTGCAACCCAGGCATGTGCCCTGACTGGGAATTGAACCAGAGACCCTTTGGTTTACAGTCTGGCACTCCATCCACTGAGCCACACCAGTCAGGGTCCAACTTTCAATATTTCTTATTGTGATTCAATTATACTTGTCCCCATTTCCCCCCCCATTACTCTCCCCTGCCCTACCCACCCCCTACCTCCCAGGTTCAGTCCTCCACACCCTGCCCTACCATCTTTGTCCATGGGTCCTTTGTACGTGTTACTTGACCCTTCCCCTTTCCCTCTGGTCTCTGTCAGTTCTTTACTTCCATGTCTCTGGTTCTGTTTTGCTTACTTGTTTGTTTTGTTGATTAGGTTCCACTTATAGGTGAGATCATGTGGTATTTGTCTTAGCAAATATTTCTTAAGCAAAGGCACCACTTTGTGCTAAGTCTTAGTGCTGTTCCAAAGAAACCAGCTTTATCAAAGGTGGTTTCCTGATCAAGCCTCCTAGTAAAGATGGCAGCACCAATGCAACTGCAGACAAGTCTCAATATTACATTGAGCCATACCAGGTTACCCTTTTTGTAGGTCAGAATGGTGAAATATTGGCAATTTTAGCCTAAAACTAAAAACCCAAAATTTCTTGATTTCACCTCCATTTTATTCAACACAGGTCAATAATAAATCTTTCTACTCTGAAGATGTTTGACTCTTAGCTAGTGTAATAGTTAAAATTTTGTGTGTCAACTTGGTTAGGCCACAGTACTCAGACTAGATGTCTTGTGTACTCAAACACCAGTCTGCATGTTGCTGTGAGGTGGTTTTTAGATGTAATTAACATTTATAATCAGTTGACTTTAAAGAGAGTACCCTCCTTAGCATGGATGGGCCTCATCCAATCAGGTGAAGGTCTTAAGAGAAAAGATTGAGTTCTCCCAAGCAAGAGGGAATTCTGCCTCCAGATTGCCTTTGGGCTTAAGCTGCAAGGAGACTGTACCCTGAGTCTCTGCTGGCCTGTCCTGCAGATTTTGGACTTGTCAACCACCATGATCATGGGAACCAATTTCTTAAATCTCTCTATATACAGGGTAGGGCAATAGGTTTACAGTTCATATGGAAAATAGTACAATAATAAGTAATAATACAAGAATAAACTTCCACATACTTGACAACTGTAAGCCTGCTTTTGCCCCACTCTCTCTCTATATACATCCCATTGGTGTGGTTTCTCTGAATAACACTGACTTATAATACAGCTAGTTTCAACTGTCATTCTTTAGAAGTGCTGGTTTCACCCTGAAGGGAGTGGAAATATTTTTCCCTCTGATACACTTATGGCAGAGAACATGAATTCCAAGGTGCTGAGCGCTTTAGAGAAGAAAGGGAAAAAGATCACAGTGCATAATGGAAATTGTATCTGTAAAGGAGTTCTCAGAATCTCCTTTTCTATACCATTCTGGCTGCCATTATTGCAGATGGAATTGGGTTTTCTCTTCTAATGAACAAGTTTTCTTTTAAAAAGAAATGTAAACAGGATAATCTTGCTTTACACAGTAGAGGCACACTTGAAATATAATCCAGTTATTTTTATAAATGCACAAGTGGAGACATGTAAATTGAACCTTTTTGGAAAACAGGCATATAGTCCATGTGTAGCTATACCTCAGCAAAGGCCCAGGGACTCTGAGGGGATGGGGGTCAGAAGGGTGATGATTCCTCACATAAACTGTGGAAGTTTTCTGTTTCATGACATCAGCTTTTTTTTGGAAAGGGTTAACTTTTGGTTTATTGTATTTGTAATTTCAAAACTTTAATCATTTTCCTAGAGCCCCTTTCCGAGTGTTGTCGATGCAGTTGGTAGTCCCATTGGAATAATGTTGATAAACTGCTCTATTTCTAGAAATACATAACTAATTTGTTATTAGTATTCATACACACCTGATGACAATTCTAAGCTTCTGTAACCAGATTTTCATGCCCTAGTTCATTGTGTAAGTATGTTAATAGCCTAAGCCATGCCCATTCAAGATTTTAAGGTATGTGAGCTTTTCCCACCCGAGAATGAATGGTGATTACTGTACACCCTTATAAGTGTCTTGAGGACCATTTTGTTTCAAGACTTCAGGCAGAAGAGTTCAGCACATTCTCTCACTTCTAAGGTAAATTATCTTTTGCTGTAATAAACTGTACTACTTAAATGTTGTATTTTTGGTCATAAATTCTTTCATGTAACATCTCAGCATTTATTCCTAAGTAGTACCATTACTGAGTGCTTCAAGTTAGTACTAGTCAATAACTGTCTGCCAAACCATTTCCTTTTCCTTTATCATTTTCATTTGCAGTGACTCACTGTACCTTGTGCTTATGCATCACTTGATCTTCAGTTGTCTTAATCTCCATCCTAAATGCTTTCTTTCTCTGTTCCTGCCCATGAATTCCACAAACCAAAATTTTATCCATCCTCCAGCCCTTTTGTAGTGATAGCTCTTCTCTGGTCTCACTCCCTGAAAGGTAACTTATTTTGCCTATGAACATTTATTATAGCTTATTAGATCTTTTTAGGGAAATCCATATTATATATTCATTATATGATATATATTTCAGGGATATGGATTATTATATATTATATAATTATATATTAACATAATATATTTCAGGGATATATTATATATTAATGTATTGATATAGATATTATATGTAATACATATTAAACTCTTGTAAGCATTTGTCCACATAGTTCCCTGCATGTGGCAGATAATCAAAACCTATACGGCCCTGGCTGGTGTAGCTCAGTGGGTTGAGCACGGGCCTGCGAAACAAAAAAATCGCGGTTTGATTCCCAGTCAGGGCACATGCCTGGGTTGCAGGCCAGTTCCCAGCAGGGGACCCACGAGAGGCAACCATACATTGATATTTCTCTCCCTCTCTCCTTCCCTTCCTCTCTAAAGATAAATAAATAAAAATTTTAAAAAATTATTTAAAAAAAAACCTATTCGTTGACTGAAGGGCAATGATAGCTCTTATCTTTCTCCACCATCTTAATATTTAGAACACATTTTAAAAAGGAAATACTCTTTCAAAATCTGACTCTAGAAAATTTTTTAAATAATAATTTTATAGAACAAAGTGCTTTCACTACAATTGACTGAAACTGGAGAAACTTTTGAGAGAATTCTGATTCTTGCAACATGGTGCTTCAGGAGCTCTTACCATGGAGTCTTTAGCTCTGTCTAATATTTCTACAAGTTGTGTGACTAGATACAGGCATCATTAGGTAGGGTTCTTAAGATTTTATTTAAGCAAATACTATGATAACTTCTCATAACAGAAATGATCATTTTGAAATCTTCTTATATTTAAATTTTAATTTTCCTTTTCTCCTGAGCAGTTAGGTCAGTGAATAAAAAGCCAATGAAGCCCTGGCTGGGTGGCTAAGTTGTTTGGAGCATTGTCCCATACACCAAAAGACTGCAGGTTCAATCCCCAGTTGTGGCACATACAGGAGGCAACTGATCAATGTTTCTCTCTCACATTAATGTGTGTGTCTCTCTTCCCCTCCCCTCCTCTCTCTAAAATCAATGAACACATCCTCAGGTGAGGATTTTTTAAAAACCCAATGAAGGGAAACTTTTTGCTTATTCTACAGAGACAGTGAAAATCAATTTGTCCTTTTAAAAAAACAAACTTTACAATTAAAAGAGACCTTTGAAGTTACCCCTCCACTTTTACAAATGAGTCTAGGGCACCAAGTCTGCTTGCTGTCCAGGGGTACAGCACTAAGACCAGGGCCCAGGTCTTAAGCTCTTCCTGCTTTCAGGGGTCTAAAGCTTTCTCAGTGGAACCAGCCCTATTTGAAGGGAGTGGCATAATCTAATATGCAAGCCTACACTCAGAAATTTTTTAAGTCTCATGCTTTAACATTACAAATCTAGGAAGATAATGGAAATTCTATGTCTACCTCCTTTGTCATTATACAGATGAAGAAACTAAGGCTCAGAGTTTGTGACTTGCTAGAAATTATGGGATTTATACCAGGTTATTTGACTCCAGGATTTACCACTACAGTTTTGGGATTTCCAATATCCAGGCATCCAGAAGGGAGAAGAAAATAGGGGGTTGAGAGATGGCAAGACAGTACTCCCAAAATAACAGTTTTCCCTGAGCTCAAAGGTGGTTCAGTACTTGCCAGATAGGATTACCAAAAAAATGTCCTTTCCATCAAGACAACGAAAATAGCCCTGGCTGGTATGGCTCAGTGCATTGATCACCAGCCTGTGGACTGAAAGGTCACTGGTTCAGGGTCAGGGTATGTGCCTGGGTTGTGGGCCAGGTCCCCAGATGGGGCAGTGGGAGAGGCAACTAATCTATGTTTCTGTCACACATCCCAGGAGCAAAATACATAAAATGATAGCTTAGAAATATGAGGAGAATTTGATTAAGCTTGGCTTACAGATTCAAACTGTTGGTGTAAGTAAGTATAACTTTGAGAGGAACACTAAACAGGACCAAACCCAGGGTGTGTCAGGAACAACCTTGAGAAAAATACATAAAACAATAACTTAGAAATATGAGCAGAATTTGGTTAAGCCACAATCTTGGTTGAGAAAATTTGCAGGAATAATGAGGATAAATGAAAAACAAAAATGCCTACAATTTGAAAGAGAATCAGTAAGAACTGAGCCCAGACACACCTGAAACACTTGCTGAGTGAGAAGTCATGGAGCCATATCCGATCAAGTTGTCAAACAAGTTCAAGCAAAATAGGAGTTCTGCCATGTAATGATGCAGAAAGTAAGTTGTACTTTTTTATTTTAAAAAGTTACAAAAAAAATAAGCCCAAAGAAGCAAAAATGGAATCAATGTGGACATCTCAAGAAAGCAGAAGGTAAATAAGGAAGTGGTGAACAATAATTTTAATAACTCATGGTTAAATCTGAAGTATTGATCATTTGCTAGTGAGTAAGTATTTGAAAGAGATAAATCTAATATAATGTAGTGTACTTCATGGGTATTTGGTAATCATAAAAGTGGTTAAAGGTTACATATCAAGTTCTGATCACACATAATCATCCATGAAATGAGAAGTAAAATAACACTGGAGACTTGGACCGGAAGCCATATAACAAGGTGATATGGAGTAAAATTTAGAAAATCTAGTTTGGTTGGGGAAAAATTTAGAGCAAAAACAATACTAGAGAAGCTCAACTTATAAAGAAACCTGTGGAGACCTCCAAATATCTCTGTTAGGAAGAAGATGGGAGGTAAAAATGACTACCATGCAGGCATCAAGATTAAATACACTGTAGGGTTGGAATCAAGTGCAACAAGTCTGATTTGGGGTACAGAATTTGATGCAAGTCTCAGTCAGTACTCCCTGCCTGAGTATGATTCCCTGACAAACAGGATCCATTCGTTTTTTTCCTTCATTCTACAAACATTAGTTGGGCACCTGCTATGCATCAGGCATTATTCCAAGTGCTGGGCATACAGTATTGAACAAGACAAACTTCCTAATCTCATGGCAGGTACATTCTGTTGAAGTGAGTTCCCAAAAAGTGAAAGTAAGCAGGTTCCCTGCTCCTGGTCAGAGTGATCCAAAATATATTTTGAACCCTGCTAAGAAACCACACTTCTTTGTTTGCACCCAGTATATGGGATTATGTGTCAACGATGGACAGTTCTGTCCACCAAACCACATCCCAGTCTCCACTTGTCCCACACCAGCACCACTTCAGAGCATGAGGACCCTGTCTGAATGGGTGAAATGGAGATGCTGTGGGAGCAAGAGAGTACACTCATGATGAAAATGGGAAAGAGCTGGAGAGGGAGCTACCCCATTCCTCCCTTACCCTCCCTCCCTGTGTCCACTGCAAGCAAAGATCTTGTTAGGATTCTGGCTTACAGACTCAAATTGTTGGTGCAAGTAAGTGTAACTTTGAGAGAGACGCTTAACAGGACCAAACCCAGTGTGTGAGTGTCAGGAACAACCTTGATACAGTGTGAGTGTGGGGCAGCAGCAGAGGCACTGTGGGAAAGGAAACTGTGGTTAAAGCACGTGGCACATATGGAAACGAGGAACACGTGAGTGTTTTAATAGGCATATTTGAAACTTGCATGAGACACAAAAATTGATAATGTGTTAAGTCACAAATAAAATAAATCCCTCCCCCAAAATAGTAAGATAATTCAAAGGACATGGCAGAATCTTGATTTTCCACAATTCCTCAGATTATGATCAGTATTGCCAGATTACCTTCCAAATAGTAACAGCAATTTACATTTGTTCGCTTTTTTAAAAATTGTTGGTGAAGGTGAGCATTTTTATATATTCTCTAAGTTGCTATTTGAGTTTATTTTCCAGATGGATGTTACTATCATATTATCACTTCATCATTAGGATCTTGAAATATCCAAGGGATTTGGGGGGTGTAAGAACAATGCATATTATTATTGGTGCAAGTTCTCAGCTAAATAATTTATAGTGTATTAAACAAAATTTGTCAAGCAAGTATTACTAATACAACTCATCAAAATGTGTTAATTGTATCTATTGCATTAACATTAATAATTGATTACAAACATATTTAAATGTATTTGTTTAAACATTTAATCAGTATGCTAGTGATGGGCAATCTTTTTGTTTCCAGATCTTGACCACTGTGAACAATGCTTTAGGAAGCATCCATGATCATGGGTCCTTATTAATTGCTCTATGGGACAGATTCTCAGAAGTGGAGTCACTAGGTTGAAGAGTATTTGAAATTTTAATTTTAGGGGATGTTGCCAGATTGTTTTACACAAATGTTTAATGTTCATTTTCTGTAACACTTCACATTCCTACAGCAATATGTAAAAATGCTATCCCCCACCTCCCCAAATCAGTAAGTAATACGCATTACATTTCTCTTCAGTTTTCCCTGTCTGGGGTGAGAGTAAAGAGCTATTTCTTTTCTTTCTTTTGTTTTTTTTTAATCCTTACCCGAGGACATTTTTTTTCATTGCCTTTTTAGAGAGAGAAAAAGGGAGAGAGAAATACATCAACGTGAGAAAGAAACATCAATTGGTTGCCTCCTATACATGGCCAGACTGAGTATCACACGTGCCTCACACACGCCTGGACCAGCGATCAAACCCACAACCTAGGTATGTGTCCTAACCAGTAATCAAACTCACAACCTTTTAGTTATGAGATGACACTCCAACCAACAGAGCCACATTGGCCAGGTTGTAAAGAGCTATTTCAATTGTGACTTAAATTGGTATTTCCCTGACTTACTAGTAAACTTGAACATCCTTTCATGTGGCCAATTGCATTTTTTTCCTTGAGTGTGACTTCCATATTTATATACCCTTTGTTCATTTTCACTAGATGTTGCTTTCAGTCAATCTGTAAGTTTGCTTTGTATAATAGAGATATTAATCATTTGTCACCTGCATTATAAGCTTTTTGATGGTTTTTTCATGCCTTTGGTATCAAAAGATACCATTTTTAAAGTTTTAAATTTTATATAGTCATATATGAGTAAATTTTCTTCTATGGTTCTAGATTTCCAGTCTCTATTATATGGGAAAGAGTGTCAGGAATAGTATCACTGGATTGAAGACTATTTGTATAACCCTTTCTTCCCAGATTTTCTCATAAAATTTTTATTGTTTTAATTTTTATATTTAAATTTCAGTCTATTTCTCATTAAGTGTGAGATGCTGTAAAATTTTAATTTCTTCTGGAAAAGTAGATGGTTGTGCTGGCCTCGCACTACAGACTATCTTCAATGAAATTCCACAATCATCATATATTAAAGTCTTATGTTACCCGGGATGTAAGTCTAGGTTGTCTGTTCCACTGATCTCTTTATCCATTAGCACATGAATAATATATTGGTTTGCTTAAGGTGACTTTAGTGTGGGTTGTGTTAATGTGTGTGGCAACTCTCCCCTCCAGTGTTCTTTTTCATGGTTTTCTCAGCTATTCTATGCATTTGTTCCATGTAACTTGAAGAATACGTTCTTCAGTTATGGAAAAGAACCCTATTTTTCCTAATTCAATTATCATTGGAAATGACATTATATTTAGGTGTTACTTTTTTCTTGTTTTTTAAGGATTACTTTTATTATTTACTTATTTATTTTTTAGAGAAAAGGGAAGAGAGAAAGAGAAACATCAATATGTGAGAGAAACATCCATTGGCTATCTCTCGCATGCCCCCAACCAGGGTCCTGACCTGCAACCCAGGCATGTGCCCCGACCTGGCATCAAACCAGCAACCCTTCAGTTCACAGGATGGTACTCAGTCCACCAAGCCATATGAGCCAGGGATAGGTGTTAATTTTGAAAGAAGTAATATAATATAGATAAATCATTGCATCCAAGAACATGGAACACCTTTCCATTTTTCAACATTTTGTTTAATGTCTTTTAATATTACAGATTATTAATATTGCTCCTCAGTATGTGTTATTGAAATTTTCCTATGTATTTGAAAATTTATCTTCCCATTTCATATCTAGGATTTTCTTGTTAGAACATAAGAATGCAGTTTATTTATTTTAATATTTATTTCCTATCTACTTAACCAAAGTAGCACGATTATTTTTTAATGTTTTTTATTGATTATGCTATTACAGCTGTCCCATTTTCCCCCTTCACTTCCCTCCCCCTGCACACCCTCTCCCACCCACATTCTCACCCTTTAGTTCATGTCCATGTGTCATACTTACAAGTTCTTTAGCTTCTATATTTCCATACTATTCTTGCCCTCCCCCTGTCTATTTTCTACCTACCATCTATGCTACTTATTCTCTGTACCTTTTCCCCCTCTCTCCTC
>JAPYXV010005873.1:0-10208 GCA_028533065.1 Trachops cirrhosus | reverse complement strand
CTCCCTCCCTTCCTCTCTCTCTAAAAAAAAATAAATAAGGCCCTGGCTGGTGTAGCTCAGTGGATTGAGCACAGGCCTGTGAACCAAAGCATCACTGGTTTGATTCCCAGTCAGGGCACATGCCTGGGTTGCAGGCCATATCCCCAGTATGGGGTGTGCTAGAGGCAACCACACATTGATGTTTCACTCTCTTTCTCCCTCCCTTCCCCATCTCTCTAAAATAAATAAATAAAGTCTTAAAAAATAAAATAAATAAATAAAAATCTTTTCATAACAAGTTCTTCAGTTGGAGCAAATTCCAAAGATCTTATACACAAATTATCCTACCACTTATCCTAACTACCATTAAACACCCTGTTCACTTACATGTCCTTCAGCATCCCAAGGTGAAACCATTTTGTGGTGTCACGAGGGTGCATTTTCCCTTTGATAAATGCTCTGCCAGTTGCTGGTGATACATTAAACAAGCAGATATTCCCTGTTCATAAGGGGCATAGAGTCTAAATGGGGAAGACCTACAAAAAATGATGTAAATGTGATATATAGTGAGCCCCTAAAATTAAAGAGAGGATGGAGAAGCATTTGACATGTGTTAGAGTCCGTGGGAAGAAGATTCACAGAGATTAGCATGCAACAAATGGGAGTGTTGGGACTGCTCTCAGAGGCTACACCTATAGGGGAGTAAGTGAAAGAGGATTAGGAAGAAGTTAGTCTGTTATACAGTCACAGGAAATGTCTCAGCTCATCTCATATGGAGCATGGGGGATGGAATGGCCCTCAAGAGTTTTCTCAAATTGAGGTAAGGAGTCTGGGTTTGTGTCACCTTGCATCAGCCTGTCATTGCAGGAAGCCAGGCTCCCTCTCCCTCAGCCACCCAGACAAGATAAAACGTTAGGAAAAGCAGCTCTCTTTAGTCACGGGCAACTCATAAAGAGAAACTTCGCTAAGGTCTACCAACCACTTACAGTCGCAAGAGCTGGGGTGACACGCATTTCACTTTTACAAGTGTTGTTGGAGAGAAAGGAAATGAGGCAATACACCATTAAGGGCAATTCCTAAAGCATCTATTAACATCCACCCTTTACTCCACTCACAGCTTTGTGCTTCGTATAACTTCTGGAAGGAGATCCTTTAGGAATTTGGTGGGCTTTTCCTGAGGGAAATATCTAAGAGGAATTTTTCCAGAATTAACTACTGCCTCCAAGCTGAAGCTGGTATACAGGCTCCATCTGATTTGCATCTCCCTCCTACACTATCCGTTCTAGATAAATCCCTCCGTCAACTATTATCTCTAATAGTCTCACTATTCATCCATCATCCTTGAACAGTCTGAGACCCCAGTTATCAGGCTCTTCTCAGGCCATGACTGCTGCATCTCTTCATTTACTATTAAAACTCGAGAAAAAGTAATAACAGAAATGTCAGTGGGTCACCTGGGCTTACCCTCTCAACTTAATTGTGTAACGGCAGCTCTGTCTCTTCCTGATGGCCAGGACCTCTGATTCCTGCCAGGACAGTGACTCCTTTCTGTGCTTGCCAGAAAAGAGTTGATGTTTGATGAGAGCTTTGCTGTGTGCTCTGGTGGAAGCATTCCTGTCTGTGAACCAAAGCTCTCAAACCTTCAGGATCCAGAGTTATGAAAATAAGAAGTACAAATTCTGAAAGTCACTGGGAGTGATGGTGAGTGAGGCTATTCCTACTTATGGGGGGGCAAAAAACCCCAGGATTTATTAAAAATTGTGTATTTATTCTTACATGTTTAAGCTACAGTCACCTTCAAAGTATGGTCCATTTGATGCAATACACATATTGACACTTTTTCCCCACCGCTCAAAACAGTTTTTGAACTCGTTGGTTTGGGTGCTTTTTAGTGCTTCCACCATTTTTTGTTTCACCTCTTCCACATTGGCAAAATATTTCCCTTTGAGGACTTTTTTCATCCAGGAAAACAAAAAAAAAGTCACTTGGGGTGAGATCAGGTGAATAGGAAGGGTGGGGCATTGGGGTCATGCCGTTTTTGGTCAAAAACTGCTGAGCACTTAGTGTGGCATGGGCAGGTGCACTTGTAAATCACCCATCATGAAATACGCAAACATATTGAAGGAGTCTTCAAAAAAATTTCATTGAAGCCAAATGCAGCCTCTCATAACAATGCCAGCTGGCACACTGGTACAGATGGGTTCCTAGCACACTCACCTAGTGGAGGAAGCCTGTACTACAAGGGGCTCACCCTCCAGAAGATAATTTGGGTTTTTATTGGGTTACCCTCTTATATACCTCTTGTTTTTGTGGACTCATGCATTCTAACTACTGGGAAAATAGTTCAACATACTGACTGCTATGTATGAATGTTTGTGTCACCCACCCAGTTCATATGTTGAAATCCTAATGCTCAGAGTTATGGTATTAGAAGGTGGGTCCATTGGGACATGTTTAGGTCATAACGGCAGAGTCCTCATGATTGGGATTAGTGCCTTATAAAAGAGTCTCCAGAGAGATTCTTAGCCCTTTCTACCATGGCTCAAAATGTGACTATTTTGACACCCTGATCTTGGAATTCCTAGCCTTCAAAACTGAGAAATACAGTTTTGTTGTTTATAAGCCACCTAATATGTGGTATTTTGTTTCAAGAGCCCAAATGGACTAAGACACTAGTGCTTACTTTACAGCACATTCAGTGTCCTTCAGGATCATGCCTCAGCTGTGTCTGTTGAGTGCATCACTTTCTGGCTGGTAGCATCTTGGTCGTGTGGTATGTGATAGGACTGGTAGATATCATGATTATGTGACCCCTGCTCTACTTTCTTTAGTATAACATAAATCCCTTAGTCTGATGTTCTTCCCTCACAGGCCAAGGAGCTAATATACAGGTTCTGCCAAAGACCAGGTGAGTCTATTCCAAATACACATTGAAGGACTCAGGAAATAAGCACCCTGGGAGAATGGAAACCATGAAAAATGTATGATCTCCTGAACTACCTGGCAGCTGAAGGTAATTGCAAGTATGTCAGTAGGGCTGGAGCACAGGATGTGGGGGTTAGGCGGAGAGTGAAGTGAGAGGTAGGAGGGGGACAGGTCACGCACACCATTCAATGACATGCTAAAGAATTTAGACATTATTTTAAACAAAAAATACTGTGCTCAAACTTATACTTTCTAAATCTTTACTTTGCTACGGTATGGATGTTACATAGGAGAGGGTAAGACTACTCAGGATGACTTATGAAAGATAGTATGTGGGGTGTGAGAAAAGGATGATTCAAAAATCACTATAGGTTTTTGGCCTGAGAAACTAGAGAGATAGACTTTTCATGAACTTTGATGGAGAAAAGTGCAGGAGGAGCTTGCTTAAGGGAGAAGATGAGCAGTTTAGTTAGACATATTGGATATCTAAGTGAAGATGTCAAGGAGGCAGTTGGATATATTAATATGGAGTTCAGGGGAGAGCTCCAGGCTGGCAATATAAATCCAAGAAACACCAGCAAATGGATAGAATTTAAAATTAAGATACTGAAAGATATCTCCAGTGGAATGAGTATAAATAACAATAATGGTCCAAGACTGAGCCTGGTACTTTCTAAAATTTAGAAGACAGGAGGGCGAAGGGGAGTCAGAAGGCTGAGAAGGAGCAGCACATGAGGCAGCAGGAAAACATGCTCCTGGAAGCCAAATGAAGGAAGCGTTTCTCAGAGGAAGTAGGAATCGACCGTGTCAAATGCTGCTAAGTGTAGTAAATTGAGAAATGAAGACTAGTCCTTGGATTAAGCAATACACAGGTCATTGGTGACCTTAACCAAAAATACTTTTGGTGGAGAAGCAGATACAAGAGCCTGGATTCAAGAGAAAACATTAGGAGAGGAATTCAAAACAAGCTGTATAGATACCATATTTTTTGGACTATAAGACACACCTCCACCAAATTTGGGGGGGAATGGGGGTGCATCTTATAGTCCAAATGTAGCTTACCTGGCTAGTAAATGTAGTTTACATTTACGTTGGTGAAATATTATGTTATTTATGTTATTAAATATTTTACTACATTTTTTGCTTCAAATTTTTTTTTACCTTTTTTCCTCTAAAACCTAGGTGTGCCTTATGGTCCGGTGCATCTTATAGTCCTAAAAATATGGTAACCATTCCCAAGAGCTTTGCTGTGAATCAGGGCTGAGGAATGTGGTGGTAGATGGTGAAGAGGGAAGAATGATCAAGAGGGTCAGCTGAGTTTTGGTTTTGGTGATTTTGTTTTGTTTACTTTGATTTTTTGTTTTGATAGGGGAAGTAACAGCATAGTTGTCTTCTGAAGTGAAATATCTGGCAGGAAAAGGCAGGAGTGGGTGGGTAGGATTGCTGGAGCAATATCCTTATGTTAATAAGTGAGAGAGTTTGGGGCGTAATGCAAGAAGTGGACAGATTAGTCTTTAGCTAGGAGCACAGTTCATCCCAGTTACAACAGAGAAGACAGTATACATGAGCACAGATATAAGTAGGTGAGTAGATGTAGTACTGGAAGACTGAGGAACTCTCTTCTAATTGTTTCTGTTTCCTCAGTGAAATAGGAAGCATGATTGTTTGTTTCTTTAAGTGTTTGCTTGCTTATTTTCTGAACTTCTGAGAGTACTGCCTTAATCCATTCACCCTGCCAGCCTCTAATTGCCTTTTTACTCTATCTGAAAATTCCCTGGTGACCAGAGGTCTCTGCAGTCAATAACATCTATGGAGGTAGAAGACAGAAAGTGGCCCAATATTTCAATTGGCATTGCGGAGCTTAGTTTAGCCTGTAATACACAATCACAAATTTTCAGGGAAAATCACCCTTCTCGAGTTGGAGCTTTACATAGAGTATATTTGATCCAGTTCTATGGCATTTCTCCTTCTACCTTGCTCTGCTAGCCTCACTGCGGTGTACAAGGCTCTGGCCTTGGGCTGTAAGAGTCCTTTCAGTTCTCAGAGTTCACACTAAAGAAGATCTTACACTGCCCACTTTCATCTTCAAGATAAGAGAAATAGTCCTTTAAAGGCAGTGAATATAAAACCCTCAGAGCAGCAGTTCTCAAACTTGGCTGATCATTGGACTCATCTGAATCACTCTCTAAAAACTACACACTCCAGGGCCTCTCTCTCTTAAGCCCCAATTAAAGCAGGCCTGGAGTAGGGCCCAGATATTACCTAAACTTGTCCAACTTTGGTGAACTCATCAATAACAGTGGAGATAAAAACAACTTTTATTTCAATTACAGTGCCTGGAATGTTGCAAACATGCAAAGAATGTTTTAAAAACATCTTACCCTCCTTAGTATCCCTCTCTCCCAGCATACCTAGCTAGCACTCTTCCTATTTTTTAAAATACACATAACATAAAATTCACCATTTTAACCATTTTAAGTATATAGTTCAGTGGCATTAAGTATATCCACATCATTATGCAACTTCTCTCTAATTTTAAAAATAAATCTTTTATTGGAATGCTCTTGGATTCACAGAAATGCTGCAAAGATAGTGCACACTTCCCACATATTCCTTATCCAGTTTCCCCTACTGTTAACATCTTACAATACAATGGAACACTGTCAAAACTGAGATGCCAGCATTGACTCTAGACTACCCAGATTTCACAAATTATTTCCAAAGTGTTTTTCTATTCCGAAATCCAACACCGATACTCCTCTCCCTATTAAAAAGAATTATGTGTAACTTTTTAGCAAAGGGTAAAAACAACCCATACTTTCTAGACACACACACACACACACACACACACACAAAAAAAAAAAAAAAACATTTTTCCTTGCGGACTAGTGCATCCTCCAGATGCCACAGCAGCTGTATGTCCAGCTGTTAATACAGCTTTAGAAGCAACTTCCATACCTTGACTTCAGTTTATGAAGAGGGAGCAAGGACTTGATCTGTCAACCTACCTATACTATGCAAAAGGGACCAAGAATTATGAGCAAGATGGTCCTACTCCTCAGCATGGAAAATCAAGCTCAGGTTCATAGGTGACCATTTACTCATTCAACATTAATTGTGATCCTATTATATATGGTCATTACGGTAGGCACTTGCAATACAAAGACAAATGAGACAAAGTTTGTGCCATCAATTTGCTCAGTTTAATGGAGGAGACAGACATGTAAGAAAGCAATTATAATACACTGGAATAAAAGCTAGAATTTAGGTAAATGTAGATTATAATGAGTGTGATGAGACCAAGGAAGGTTTTTCCTAAATGAGATGATGACTAAAGTGAAAGAAGAGATCGCTCATCAAGGATAGGGAGAGAGAGTGTTACAAGTAAAGTGAACATGAATAAAAGGAACAGAGATATGAGAAGAAAAGGTGGCAAACTGGTCTTTTAAGTAGTTTAATATGGCTGAAGTATTAGTGTGTGTATGTAGGAGTAGATGGTGCATAGCTAAAAAAAGAATAAGACTAACTATGTAGGGAAGACTAAATATGGCATGAAATGTTCATGAATTTAGACTTAATTCTGAATGGGATATAGATTCATTAAGGAAGTGATCAACTTCTTATTTCTACTAAACCCTACAAGCATACCTTGGAGACATGGTGGGTTTGGTTCCAGACCACTGTAATAAAGTCAGTATTGCAACAAAGTGAATCACAAGTTTGTGGAGGCTCTTGTTTTCTATTTGTTTTTCTAAGTATATTTTATTGATTATGCTATTACAGTTGTTCCATTTTTTTATCCCCTTTATCCCCATCTTCCCTGCACCCTCCACTCTCCAGCATTTCACCCCACCCCCTTAGTTCGTGTCCATGGGTCATAAATATAAGTTCTTTGACTTTTCCATTTTCTATACTATTCTGAACTACTCCCTATTTTATGCCTACCAATTATGCTTGTCATTCCCTGTACCTTTTTCCCCAGTTTCCCCCTTTCCCCATCCCCACTGATAACCCTCTATGTGATCTCCATTTCTATGATTCTGTTTCTGTTCTAGTTCTTTGCTTAGTCTTTGTTTTTTTAGGTTTAGCTGTTGATAGTTGTGAGTTTGTTGTCATTTTACTCTTCAAAGCTTTTTATCCTTTTCTATTTCTTAGATAAGCCCCTTTAACATTTCATATAATAAGGGCTTGGTGATGATGAACTCCTTTAACTTCACCTTATCTGGGAAGCACTTTATCTGCCCTTCCATTCTAAATGAAAGCTTTGCTGGATAGAGCAATCTTGGATGTAGGTCCTTGCCTTTCATGACTTGGAATACTTCTTTCCAGCCCCTTCTTGCCTGTGAGGTTTCTTTTGAGAACTCAGCTGACAGTCTGTTGGGGACTCCTTTGTAGGTAACTCTCTCCTTTCCTTTTGCTGCTTTTAAGATTCTCTCCTTATCTTTAATCTTGGTAACTTAATTATGATGTACCTTGGTGTGTTTCTTCTTGGATCCAACTTCTTTGGGACTCTCTGGGCTTCCGGGAAGTATGTTTCCTTCACCAGATTGGGGAAGTTCTCCTTCATTATTTTTTCAAATATGTTTTCAATTTCTTTCTCTTCCCCTTCTCCTTCTGGCACCTTTATGATTCAGATGTGGGAGCATTTAAAGATGTCCTGGAGGTTCCTCAGCCTATCCTCATTTTTTTTGAATTTTTGTTTCTTCATTTTGTTCTGGTTGGATGTTTATTTCCTCCTTTTGTTCCAAATTGTTGATTTGAGTCCCAGTTTCTTTCCCTTCACTGTTGGTTCTCTGTATATTTTCCTTTATTTCACTTTACGTAGCCTTCATTTCTTCCTTCATTTCGCAACCAAACTCGATCATTTCTGTGAGCATCCTGATTAGCAGTGTTTTGAACTCTACATCTGATAGGTTGGCTATCTCTTTGGTGCTTAGTTCTTTTTCTGGAGTTTTGATCTGTTCTTTCATTTGGAACATATTTCTTTGTCTTAGTGCACCTGTTACATTGTAAGGAGCAGAGCCTTAGGTATTCACCAGGTTGGGGCAACCCTCTTTGCTGTGTTGTGGTGCTGTTGGTCTAGATGAATGTTTCTTTATCTCCTTGGTTGTCGGAGTTCCATGCAGTTTCATTTTCTGGCAGTTCTGGTTGTTTTTTGTTTTTAAATTGGATGTTATCCTTCTTTTGGTTGTCCAAGGGAGAGAAGCGTTAATACCTACACCTCCATTTTGGCCAGAATTCCTCTTGCCTTCCATTTGTAAAAAATGCAAGCACAATACAGCAAAGTGCAATAAGACGAGGTATGCCTGTACTTGTTCTAATGCAATACTAAACCAATGCTAAGAATTGCCTACCTCCAGACTTCTTATTTTGTGAGAAAAACTAACTGCTACTTGTTTATGCTACTGTAAAGTTTTCTACAAATTGTAGCCTTATGAATTCTTTAGTTATAATCTACATCTTCCACTGCTGCCTGATTCTCCAGTCTTTCATTGAAGCTGTGTTCATGACACCTAGGAATACTCTCCAGTCCCCAGACTCTTCCCCAGTAAAGCCAATGCTGGCAGGTAAAGACAAAGTAGGCACACATGGAGAATACTTAAGGGCTACAGAAATCATACAGCCATTATCATTCTGGAAGAAGACAGATAAGTGAAAATAAGGGATGTAAAATTATTGTCATCAGTTTCACAACTGCCCTGTGTGTACATTATACTCAATGACTTGCTGACGATTCTGCCTCTGAAACAACACTTGCTGCAAAAGTTATAACCCAGGGGTATATGTTTTAGAATCAGGGTACCAACAGCTCTCTGCATTGAGTAAACTGATCACAGACTCTATTTGTTCAATTACCCCGAATGTGACTATTGACTGAGGAAGGAGGGTGTAAGTGTACAAAGGGTATGAGCTGAGGTCTAATCCTGTGTTATTTAGGTGGTACAGTTGGTCAGTGCGAACACTTTAAACATATGAACTTAACAACTCAGTTCTATTAGTTCTGTAGCATAAGAGGAAAAGGAGTTAAACCAGAAAAAGTAATCTCACTGCAATGAAGTGCTGTTTTCAATTATCTGAAGTGCTATATTTCACCAAAGTGTTTAAAAGCAGAATAACAAGCACATCTCATGTTTTTTACTGTTCAACTAAAAGGAAAAAAAAAGATAATCAAGGTTATATTCAGTGCCACCATTCTAGATGAAAGAGTATCAATAAATTTTGAATTATTGAGTACATTTTCTTCATTCCATTAATTACATTTTTCAGTGCAATTCTGGGCTATTAGAAAGGAAGTATGCTCAGTAATACCAAAGAGACAAATAAAAATCTTTTGAAAGGACTGTCAGTGTGGGTGTTTAGACCACAAAAACTAATGAGTTGTAGTGAATATTTGGTTCAAATCATTGTATAAATAATCAATTACTGAAGGACAAATACCAGACTCCCGGCCAAGATGGAGGCATAGGTAGACACACTGTGCCTCCTCGCACAACCAAGATAGGGACAGCAACAATATAGAAACAAAATAACAACCAGAACTGACAGAAAATTGAAGTGTATAGAAGTCGGACACCCAAGGATTTAAAAATAGACACTTTCATCCAGACCGGTGGGAGGGGCAGAGTCGGGCAGCTGGGCGGGGGGCACGGAGCGGAGAGCTGTGCACCCAGGGCAGCATGCAGGCCCGCAGCGGGCGGGCCCTGGGTGCACGGGCAGCAGTGGTTGGTGGGCCCCGGCCAGGGGGTGGCGACCGGCGGACCCAGTGAGGCGGACATTGTGGGGCAGGGCACTGCACGCAGCTCGGGGTCCCAGCACCGGGAAATGGAGCTTTGGGTCGCTGACTGAGAAGGAGGGTCCCACGGGGTGCAGAGGCCCACCCACACTGGAACTGGTGCGAGAGGGGCCCGGTGGGCTTCCAGAGGGTGGCGGAAGGGTCTGGGGTCCTGTGGAGAGCAGAGCAAGCGCCATTGTTCCTTCTCAGACCCCGCCCCCACGTACAGCGTCACAACCCAGTGACTGGGGTGCCCCGCCCTGGTGAACTCCTAAGGCCCCGCCCCTCACTACAGGAGCTCGACAAGACCAAAAAACAAAACAAAACAAAACAAAAAACAGCAAAAAGATGGCACAAACAGAAGAAGAATTGAAAGCCCCAGAACCCATCATTTTAAGCAACCAAGAGATAGCCAACCTATCAGATGCACAGTTCAAAGCACTAGTTATCAAGATACTCACAGAATTGGCTGATTTTGGTCACAAATTAGCTGCAAAAATGCAGGCTACAGTAAGTTTAATGAAGAAAGATG
>JAPYXV010005872.1:0-10209 GCA_028533065.1 Trachops cirrhosus | reverse complement strand
TAAGTCCCTTTAACATTTCATAAAATAAGGGCTTGGTGATGATGAACTCCTTTAACTTGACCTTATCTGAGAAGCACTTGATCTGCCCTTCCATTCTAAATGAAAGCTTTGCTGGATAGAGCAATCTGGGATGGAGGTCCTTGTCTTTCATGACTTGGAATACTTCTTTCCAGCCCCTTCTTGCCTGTAAGGTCTCTTTTGAGAAATCAGCTGACAGTCTGATGGGAACTCCTTTGTAGGTCACTATCCCCTTATCTCTTGCTGCTTCTAGGATTCTCTCCTTCATTTTTAGCTTGGCTAATGTAATTATGATGTGCCTTGGTGTGTTCCTCCTTGGGTCCAACTTCTTTGGGTTCTCTGAGCTTCCTGGACTTCCTGGAAGTCTATTTCCTTTGCCAGATTGGGGAAGTTCTCCTTTATTATATATTGAAATAACTTTTGCACCTGTTGCTCTTCCTCTTCTCCTTCTGGTACCCCTATAATTTGGATGTTGGAATGTTTAGAGATATCCTGGAGGTCCCTAAGCCTCTCCTCATTTTTTTTAATTCTTATTTCTTCATTCTTTTCTGGTTGTGTATTTTTTCTTCCTTCTGGTCCACTCCATTGATGTGAGATCCATCTTTCAGTCCATCACTATTGGTTCCCTGTGCATTTGTCCTCATTTCACTTATTGTAGCCTGCATTTTTTCATCTAGTTTGCGACCAGAATCAACCAATTCTGTGAGCATCCTGATCACCAGTGTTTTGAACTGTGCATCTGATAGGTCGGCTATCTCTTAGTTGCTTAAAAGCACACCCCAGTCTCTGGGTTGTGATGCTGTATGTGGGGGCGGGGTCTGAGAGGAAACAATGGCGCTTGCTCCACTCTCCATTGGACCTCAGTCCCTTCTGCTGCTTCCCCCAAGCAAACTGGGCCCTCTGGTGCCAATTCCCATGTGCATGGGCTTGTGCCCCCCGTGGGACTTTCCAACAACCTCTCCTGTGAGTCTGGGAGTCTTTCCCTGTGTCTCAACCCCCACAGGTGTTTTCAATCAGTGTCCCAAGGCTCTATTTCCCAGCGCTGGGACCCTGGGTTGGACGCAGTGCCTTGCTTTACAATCTTGCCTTGCCGGGTTTGCTAGTTGCCACCCCTCGATGGGGGTCTGCCAGGCGCTGCTTGCATGCCCAGGGTCTGCCGCTGTGGTCTTGCATGCCGAGGTCGTCTTGCACACCCCATTGCCTTACACATCCAGTCCCAACGCTCTCTGCTCTCTGCTCCGTGACCCACCCCCGGCTGCCTGACTCTGCCCCTCCTACCAGTCTGGATGAACGTGTCTATTTTAACTCCTTGGGTGTCCGACTTCCATACAGTTCAAATTTCTGTCAGTTCTGGTTGTTATTCTGTTTCTAAATTGTTGTTGTCCCTATCTTGGTTGTGCGAGGAGGCACAGTGTGTCTACCTATGCCTCCATCTTGGCCAAAAGTCTCAGTTAAAGCAATTTCTTACAAAAAAAATAAATAAACCCTAGAAAACACTAGAGGAAATTGAATCAGAAATGGAGTAAAACCAACATCAAACTGAAAAACCAAAAAAAAAAGACACCTGTATAACTGCACAATTCTTTTTTTGACTGTACAAATCATTGAGACATTTGAATCGTCAAACATTTCATAACAGGTTTATGACCATACTGAACAAATATGTAACTGATTTTTCTTTCATTATATTCACATTACATAGTGAATATTTTGCTGCCTACAAAAAGAAAAAACAAAACAAACTTTCCTTGTTTTTTATATATTAATCTAAGCCCAGGTAAAATAGATGCAGCAGAAGCCTTGAGACAGAGACTTGTAAATCTGGAAACATTTTAGTGGATATATTGTAACTAAACCTAAATATAAATAGACATGCTCAAAAATAAAATTTAACTGTTGTTTCTCTTGATTTTATAATTTTATAAATTTCAAACAGGGGATGGTGCTTTCTTTTTACTAAGTCACTGCACTATTTCAATACAGCATTATAAATTAATGTTGCATAATTCTGATGGCAACTTTTGATGACATAGAAACACTATAATGAAGGGGAAAAAACAGGTATTCCTCTTACACAATCTTTTAGATAGACATTATTTTCAAGAACCCAAGATGTCACGCTATTTGATAGCTCAGCTAGCCTTTCCAGGTTGTCAGAAGAGCCCAGTTTTCATCTTTGCATACTGACGACTGGAAGCTCTGGAAATGTTTCTGGCTTACACCAAAATTCATAGATTTGAGAAAAGAATTCTCTCCCTCCAGAAAGTAACAAAAGAACCCATGGTCTCACACAATTTAAAAGAAGAAAAAATACTAGGAAAGAAATAGCAAAAAAAAAAAAAAAGTGTGTTTGTGCTGTTTACAGACCTGTATCTACAGAACTTCAAAATATCACCCCATCCCACCCAATTCAAGAATGACTTTGACTTTTGCTGATGTACATATACCAGATCAGGCCTTTTTCCTCACAACCTTAGGTTTCTGACCCCAGGCACTGAGTGACCCCCAGGTCTATCCTATAGATGAAGTCTTAGCTGTCTTTCTCAAAACATGTCTGTATGCTGTGGTGATCCCTCTGGACACTAACCAGTAACGATATATACTGTGTAGAAAATACATGTGACATGTGACATTACTTTGAAATCAAGAAACAGAAATTTCTTTCTCAAGGTCATCCTTTCAGCAGAAAACAATCCTATCAAAGCTTTGATAATACATATTTTAGATTCAGTTAAGCTGTTTCAAACTGTTACATGATTTCTGTGGACTAAGGAATTTCCACCTCTTTTAACACTAATGAGATCTCAAGAGATTATTCTAAAACACTTCTAATACACCCCTACTATTTCATCACTGGTGTATACACTGTTCTTTTACCTTCATTAAGCTTCAAATATTTTTTAAGTAATTATTTAGTCATCCATGGATGCTGAATGATTTGTACTAATAGATAAAACAACAGTTGAATTTATTTTTGTTGTTTGTTTGCTCATCTTAGAGACTTATTTTAGACCTTTCAGTTTTTGTGACTTAATGGCTGGTCAAACTCATTCAAGTTTAAATTTTTATTGACTTGCTACATTTGGTAGGAAGAATTCAGTGTGTGTTGGATGTCATTTTGATTAATGTTTGGGTCCTACTATAGCTAAAAATAGAACTGAAAATTAAACTTTATGATGGTGTCAACAATAAAAATATTATTTTTAAATACATACCTCAAACATATTGCAGGTTTGGTTCCAGACCAACTACTGCAATAAAGCAAATATCACAATAAAGCAAGTCATATGAAAGTTTAGGTTTCCCAGTGCTTATAAAAGTTATGTTTACATTATATTGTAGTCTCTTAAGTGTGCAATGGCATTATGTCTAAAAACAAATGTACATACCATGCTCTGCTGTGTATAATGTGCACCCATGTTTTTGGCCCAAACTTTCAGGAAACAAGTCTTTCATTTTAATTTTTTAATGCCATTATTTATTTATTTATATTTAGAAACAAAACTGATTATTATATTCCAGGGAATTATTTTGCATATGGATATCGTAATTGCTTTCTAGAGTCACACTTTTAACAAATAAGCATAAATAAGAATTAAAACATTTATATAGATATGGAATTAGTACAACCCATGTATAATGTGCATCCTTTCTTTTTCCCTCAAAAATTTGGGCAAAAATGCATGCATTACATGAGGCAAAATACAGGTACTTTTACTTAAAATATACCTTATTGCTAAAAATAATGCTAACCATCATCCTGGTTGGTATGGCTCAGTTGGTTGGAGCGCCATTCTATGGATTGAAAGGTTTCAGGTTCAATTCCCAGTCAGGAGACATACACAGGTTGTGGGTTTGATCCCTGGTCAGGGCACGTGCAGGAGACAGCAATCAGTGTTTCCCTCTCACATCGATGTTTCTCCCTCTCTCTCCCTCCCTCTGTCACCCTTCTTCTCTCTCTAAAAAGCAATGAAAAAATGTCCCCAGATGAGGATTAAAAAATGCTAACTATCATCTGTGTCACCAGCGAGTTATAATCTTTTTGCTGGTGGAGGATCTTGCCTGGATGTTGATAACTGCTGACAGATCAGGATGGTGGTTATTGAAGGTTGGGATGGCTGTGGCAATTTCTTAAACTAAGATGAGAACAACAAAGTTTGTCCTACTGATTGATTCTTCCTTACACTTGAACACTGAGCAGATATTGTAGGGTTATTAATTGGTCTAATGTCAACATTGCTGTGTCTCAGGGCATGGGGAAATCTGAGAAGAAGGACAGAGAGATGAGGAAGTGGCTGTTCAGTGGAGCAGTCAGAACACATACAGCTATAGAAAACTATCTATTAATTTGCCATCTTATCTGGACAGTTTGTGGTACCCCAAAACAATTATAATGGTAACATCAACAATTAATGATTACACATCATCATAACAAATATAATAATAATAACAAGTGTTGAAATATAACAAGAAATACCAAAATGTGACCACAGCCACAAAGTGGGAAAATGGCATTGGAAAAATAGCACTGATAGACTTCCCGGATGCAGGATTGTCACAAACCTTCAATTTGTAAAAATGCAATAAGTGAAGGGCAGTAAGACAAGGTGTGTCTGAAAGTACTCCTCTAGGTTCCACATGGCTCCAAGATATTTTTCACAGTCCTATTCCATATTCCTGACCTGATCCACATTTTTTTCCACATATCTTATATTATTAAATATAGTCAGAGAGTAAAGGAGATTCGACACCTACTGAAGCAACAGCATAATAACAAAGCAAAATACAATAGCTTTGTGATACCACAAGGAACCTGGGTCTGTTGGAATACAAGCCTGAGTATCAAACAGAAACACCTGGAAATATAGACTCATGAGATTCTGTTAAATACTAGGTCTTTCTTAATCTTGCACTCCTTCTTCCCTCCTCCTTTTCTTCTCTCAAAAATGGACAATCTTCCTTGTACTAATTTTCAAATTTAGCTAGCCAAAAACTTCAACTAATAAACTTACTCCCTTCCCAAATCAAAAGAATAATGTAGTTCCTGTTTTTCACACTTTAAGTGGGAGCTTTCTTTTATGTAAGTTTCTTAATATCTAGAGCTTTCATCGCAGGAAAGATTGTATCATTTGCCATTATTACAGATACTAAATCAAGAACATGCTCAAAATGAGCTCTTTTAGTGTTACAGGTAGTGAGAGGAATAAAAATATTCCCCATTCCTATAATAATCACATTGTCTACCAAACAATTTTATATTTCTTTTGTATGCATTTTATTTTTTATACCATCATCTTATTTCCACAGAAAGCATAGTGCCTTACCTTTGAATAGCAAAATATAAAGTTATATTTTCAAGGTAGCATTTCTACTTGTTCTTCCTTAGTAAACGATAAAGTTCTGCTTTTGTATTTGACTAATAGCATCATACTAACTTTAAGCATATGTAGATATCTCTCTTCCCTTGAAGTGTTAAAGTTTTACAAGATGAGAAATGGAAATAGGCATTTTAAAGTCACTTTTGTGATTTCTCCTAGTATCTTTTATTTATTTATTTATTTTTAGAGAGAGGGGAAGGGAGGGAGAAAGAGGGGAAGAGAAACATCAATGTGTGGTTGCTTCTCACGTGGCCCCCACTGGGGACCTGGCCCCCAACTCAGGTACATGGTGCCATTACTGGGAATTGAACCAGCGACCCTTTAGTTTGCAGCCTGTGCCCAATCCACTGAATCTACAGCAGCCAGGGCAATTTCTCTTAGTTTCTTATGTAAGCTATAGCAGAGTTCAAATTGCGAGTCAAAATTACTCTATAAAAAACAAAATTATAAACTTGCTAAAGAAATGTTTCTTCCTAGAGAAACTCAGAGTAGTTTGTAAACTACTCAGGTTTATCTTTTAATCTCCCATCTCCCTTCTGAGGTAGAGGCTACACAACAGGGGACCCAGAAAAATAGAATTTCTTTTTTAAATTGTGTATTTATCCTTAAATGTTTAAACTTCAGTCACCTTCAAAGTACTCTTGATGCAATACACCTATTGAGACTTTTTTCCACTGCTTAAAACAGTTTTTAAACTGGATTTTGCCTTTTAGTGCTTCTGCCATTTTTTATTGTTTTTCTATGATAGTTATCCCAATTTTCCCCTCTTCCTCTTCCCTTGCACCCCCCTGCTCCCACAGTCAATCCCCCCTCTTTTGTCTATGTCCATGGGTTTTGTTCCACCTCTTCCACATCAACAAATCATTTCCCTTTAAGGACTTTTTTCATCTAGGGGGAAAAAAGTTGCTCCAGGCAAGATCAGGTGAGTAGGGAGGATGAAGGCTACGGGTCATACTATTTTTGGTCAAAAACTGCTGAACACTCAGTGTGGTGTGGGCAGGTATGCTCATAAATCACCCATCATGAAATGAGCAAATGCATTTAAAGACACTTCAAAAAAATTCACTGAAACCAAATGCAGCCTCTCACAACACCAGCTGGTACTCTGATACAGATGGGTTCCTAGAACACTTACCTAGCTGGGAAAGCCTGTGCTACTATGGGCCCCCCTCCAGGAGATAATTTGTTTTTTAGGGGGGTTCCCCTTGTATTAACACTAGGAAGAATTTTATTCCAGTTGTCACAATTAAACATCTCTCTTTCTGTTTTAGTACTTCTCTGTTGAAAAGGGTTTGTTGCTTTTAATCCCACCACGACCCAAAATAAGAGTTCCTCCCATTACTACAATGGTGAAAGGTTTTATGACATATACTTCATCAAAATGGATTGAAACATTCCACTACAAGGTCACTAATTATCTAAAAAAGAAAACAGAACAAAATAAATAAAAAACAAACACTCCTGAAGTAATTGAGCCCTGAAATAAACAAGTTTAGCAAAGATTACTGTTGCTTGGTTTTGTTTTTTTTTTCAGTTACATTCAATTTTAGCTCTAGTTAATTTTGGAATCCAATGGTGTAATTGTTTCAGAGAGGCATTATGAATTATAAAAAAAGCATCTGTCCATACTTTTATTTCTTAATGTTTTTTTAATATTTTGTAATTTAAAGTTGTTTTAATATTAAGCAACGACTCTTCAAGCTATCCTTTGTTAAGCAAGGGAGGAATTATTATATGTTTTCATCAATGACAAAGTCAAAGTTCAGAGGAGGAGGTTAAGCACAGCACAAGTCACGTTACTAGTAACTGCTAGTGCTGGGCCTGGAAACCAAAGCTAGGCCCCAGGGTTCCTTCTACTGTGTTAACAATGGCTTGTTCACACCCTTGATTCAGGAAGCACTTTATGTGCCTCATTTCTTCTTCTCTGGTATTTAATGAGCACTTAAGTACTCTACTTGTGTACGGTTTAGCAACAAAACTTGTGACTGTGTTTCTTTAGAATTCTTCAACCCACCTACTTACATGTGGATTTAGATATATTTGTGAGTCTTTGGTTTATTCACATAGGAAAAAAACCGGCAAAGCAGGGACAGTGTCATCAGCATTAGTGCTCTACAATTATTTGGGGGGAAGAATGGGGTTTTTTATTGTTATTTCTAATCTGTCTCTATGCATGGCTGGTACACAGTTCACGCATGCAAGTTTGCTAGTACACAAACTGGTCTATACTCATTAGATAGGGCAAGCCCACTAATACAAGGTTGAACGGCAAATTTGAATGCCATGGCAATGTCAAGTTGCTGCTAAATTTTCCAAGTGCTCATTCTTTGTTTCTGCACTTATCTTGTCATAGGCCAGTGAACTGTTCATGGACACTGGGTAGTTCTTGCCTTCATTTTCTATATAGATCCATGACCTTTAGTAGAAAATTATGACACCCTCCCGCCCAACCCCAAGAGCCTGCTCAATTGCTGCTAACAGTAACTCTTCAGAAGGGAACTCCCAGGCTCACCAATTACATTCTTCAATGCCCAAGCCTTCCAGTTCATTTTCCTTGCTATCACTGTCTAGTTCCTTTCATATACAGCATATGTCAAAGTTGGCATTTCTGATATAGCCTTTTGTATCATCAAAACACAGAACTCATTTAAAAGAGATATAGTATTTGCCCCAAATTAGCAGCTACATAACATCAATATGCTACAAGCATCTTAAGAAAAGATGCAATTTATATCAACAGTAATAAGTAAGCAACTTAAGTCACATAAAGTTTTTAATTCAGAAGTCAAAAAATATGTAATGAAGACAATTGTGAAATCTATGGCCCTAAATTTTGCTCCTTTAAAAAACATTACAAAGAATAATAACATAAATGATTGTTTTAAAAAAGACAATTTAAAATAATCAATGAAATAGTATAAGTAATGTGAACAACTTTTAAAGTAACACTCTTTTTGCCACTCTGTTGATAGATGAAGAAGATGCTGGAAAAAGGTGCTCTTGCCTTCCTAATATCTTCCTCATGGCCCAAGGAGTCTACTGAAGTGTCTAGGTGGTGAACTTGGGTGGTAATGGCAGGAACACTATTATTCTCTCAACATGCCCCTTCTTAGGAGTAAATTTTCCAAAATTCATTTGCATTTTAGGCTTAGATCAGCTTTCTCTGTTTCATAAAGCTTAAAGAATCAGAAAAGTGTTCTGAGATCCTGCATTCCAACCAGTATGCACCTGATGGAAATTATAAGTTAATGTATCATTACAAATTGCAAAAAGAGCTTCTCAATATCCTCTCTAATAAAAAGGAAGAACAATGAACACAGCAAAAGAATTAAGAAGAATAACTTTTGTAAGAGATGTTGTAACAGACAAATTCACTATTTGTTTCATCAGAGGATATTCACTAATATTATCCTCCAAGATCAAACTTGTCCAGGGATAAAAATCAGGGAATTATTCAGGCTTGCAGATCCTCTCTCCCATTTTGAAAACTGAGTTTTTCCAGATGCAACAAAACAAAGGTGCTTCAAATTTGGAGACTATTTTCCTTCATTTCTATTTCATTCACTTATTTCCTAAATATCACTAACTCATCTATTGGACTTTGTTACTTGTCATCATTACTATCGTTTTCAGACTCCTTACTGTGGACCCCTGGCCTGAACTTACATCAAGCTCCACTGGAACTTTATAATATTGCAGATAAATCCTGAAATATATACTTCAAAGCATAGACAGTTCTATGAAGTTTGAGTTCCCCATTTTCACTGTACTATAATCTGCCCTTTAGCACCTGTCTCTGCTTTTATTATATTTATACAGATTTTTCAACACTCTTTGCTGTACTAAAAACATAGAAATCAGAACCAAAGACAACTCGGGTATTTTGTGAATCTATGCCTTCCATTCAGAAAAGCAAACATCTACCATCAACCATTGATCCAACATTCACCTCTAAAGGGGAGTTAGAGACAAAAAATTATGCCTTTTATTAATACTAATATGGAGAGACACTTATCTAAATATATGTATATTTCTCCTTATTACACTTGTAGTTCCCTAAAAAATACTCACTGAAATTCTCTTTAAAAAAATACATCTGTATTTTTTCCATTTATAATCTCAGACATTTGTTCTTTTCCCTCTACACTAAATTCCTGTTTTCTTTTGTATGCCTTAGCTGCAAAACATCATGTTTGCAGGTATGTGCTCTCCTGCTAATTTTTAAATCCCTCTTATAATATGAAAAAACATAAGATTGGTTATTTTTCCTTTCTAAAAATTGTCTTAATCCCTTTCTTAATAGTCATAGCTATTTCCCAGAGGAAAACTAGGATTTGACAACAGAGATCTAATTAGACCCATATGTTGCTTTAAACCAAATGTATTCTGAATGATATTTTTATGTGCATTTGTAAGTAGGCTTTCTCTGAATAATGCCAACAAAACCAACTCCTCAGGCCACATGTCCCCAGCTGCACCTGCTCCATGGCACATGACTGCACCTGCCCATCCTATATACCTCCTCAGAAGAAAGGACAGCATTTCCTCCACATTGCCATTGAAAGGGGAGTGGTTACGATGTATAACGGGTGAAAACTTAAAAGGTTATTTGTTGGTACTATGGCAAAGTAGCTGCTAGAAATGCGTGAACCCTGCTGTGGCATTCACCATTCCTCCCTGTGGAATTCTCAAGAGAGACATATACAAGGTGCACTAGTAAAGAAACCAAAGTACCCCCTTAATTATTATTGGAGACAGGGCAAGAATCTCTGGTAAGTGGTGGCAGCACACACCATATATGAGTAGGAGCATC
>JAPYXV010005871.1:0-10209 GCA_028533065.1 Trachops cirrhosus | reverse complement strand
GGAGAAGGGAAGGGTTTAGAGGTACAAATATAGAGGACACATGGACAAACTAGGGGTGTTGGAAAGGGGAGGGAGGAAGGGAGGAATGGGTGGGTGGGCTGGAATGGGAATAAAGGATAGAAACTGTACTGAATAAACTAAAATAAAAAATTTAAAAAAAAGAAAAAAAATAAATAACTAGGAATAAATCTAAGGAGGGAGGTAAAATGCCTATTTTAAGAAAACCACACAAAACTGAAGAAAGAAATCAAGGAAGGCACAAAGAAATGGAAACATATACTGTGTTCATGGATTGGAGGAATTAACATCATCAAAATGTCCATACTACCCAAAGCAAGTTACAGGTTCAATGCAATACTTATTAAAGTACCAATGGCATATTTCACAGACATAGAACAAGAACTTCAAAAATTTATATGGAACTATATAAATTTTTACAAAGAAGAGCAAAGTAGGTGGGATCATGATAATTGATATCAAACTGTATTACAATGCTACTGTAATCAAAATAGCCTTGTATTGGCATAAAAACTGACACATGGACCAGTGGAAGAGAACAGACAGCCCAGAAATAAACCTAAGTCTCTATGGTCAATTAATATTGGATAAGTTGGCAGCAACATAAAATGGAGTAAAAATAGCCTCTTCAACAAATGGTGTTGGGAGAACTGGACAGCTACCTGCAAAAAAAAAAATGAAACTTGAGCACCAACTTACACCTTTCAGAAAAATAAATTCAAGGTTGATAAAAGATTTAAATATAAGTCATGACACCATTACAGTCCTAGAGGAGAACATAGGGAGGTAAATCTCAAATATTTCACACAGCAATATTTTACTGATATGTCCCCTAGAGCATGGGACATAAAGGAAAGAATAAACAAATGGGATCTCATCAAAATAAAAAGCTTCTGCATGGCTAAAGAAAACAGGATTAAAATAAAAAGAGAACCAACTGTGTGGGAAAACATATTTTCCAATGATACCTTAGACAAGGGTTTAATCTCCAAAATATATAAAGAACTTACATGACTCCACACTAAGGAGACAGGCAATCCAATTAAAAAATGGGCAAAGGACCTGAACAGAGAGTTCTCCAAGGAGGACATACAGAGGATCCAGAGGCACATGGAAAGATGCTCAGTATTGCTAGCAATCAGAGAGATGCAAATTAAAACCACAATGAGATACCACTTCACACTGGTCAGAATGGCCATCATAAACAAAGCAACAAACAACAAGTGTTGGCGAGGTTGTGGAGAAAAGGGAATGCTTGTGCATGGTTGGTGGGATTGCAGACTTGTAGGACCACTATGAAAAACAGTATGGACTTTTCTCAGAAAACTAAAAATTGGTTTTCCTTTTGACTCAGCAATTCCACTGTTAGGATTATATCCTAAGAACCGTGAAACACCAATCCAAAAGATCCTATGCACCACAATGTCCATAGCAGCTCAATGTACAATAGCCAAGTGTTTGAAGCAACCTAGGTGCCCATCAGTACATGAATGGATAGAAAAACTATGGTATATTTACACAATGGAATTCTATGCAGCAGAAAGAAAGAAGGAGCTCCTACCCTTTTGGGACAGCATGGACGGAACTGGAAATCATTATTTTAAATGAAATAAGCTAGGCATTGAAAGAAAAATAACTTATGATCTCACCTTTAACAGGAACCTAAACAACATAACAAACAAGCAAAATATAACCAAAGACACTGAAATATTGAAGAGGCTGACCGTGACCATAGGGGAAAGGGGAGGGAATTTCAGGGTAACTGGGGAAGGGTTTACAGGAACAAGTATAAAGGACACATGGACAGAAACTATGGGGGGTGGAAATGGGAGGGAGTTTGGGAGGACTGTGTGTTGGGGTGTGATGGGAATAGAAGACAGAAAATTCTATTGGAACAACAATTAAAATAAATAAATAATTGTAAACATAAAAATCAAATCAAATCACCACATTTACTCTTCATACACTGTAACACAGTTTACTTACCCAAGAATGCCATAAATTTAATGTCCATACTAAATTCAAAATTTTTAATTGATTATTAATTAGTATAAGCAATAATCCTCGTAGTATACCTTAAGTCTTTGGCAAATGAAGGACACAGTATTATTCAATTTTTCTACATTATTTTTCACTTAATAGAAAACAAACTTGTATTTTTGTTATGGAATGAAAAGTAGAAATTATGTTAAAAATAGCAGAATAGACCTTAATATAAAAGAAGCCAACTAGGCAAAGCTCACAGAATTAGATAACATATAATCAGAGCAGAGGTTGAGTTCAGATATGTCATCTTGGGCAGTAAGCATTTAATAACATATACAGGCATACAATTTCTGGAAAAAGAAAGAGAAATGTGTTATAACATGGCATAATTTCATGGAAACAAGACTATGGAAATAAATACTAAATGAACCAATACATTATTTTTTTAGTGTCTAACCACTCCTAGATTCTTTAGTATTTGTTCTTCACTGCTCTGTATTTACAACTTATAGGAAAGGTGGAGCTCTATAGCCATTCTTTTGGGGCTTCAGTTATTAAGTTAACCCTGATAGGTTCACGGATAAAGACCTGTTTCTACATTTCTCAGGGTGAGTCTTATAGACCAGAGTTTTCTCTATTAGTGTAATATTAGAGATCTACTAAGATTAATAGAGGTGCCTGTAGCTCTTCAAAGATACAGGTGTACCATGTGATATTGCTGGTTCGGTTTCAGTCCACTACAGAAAAGTGAATATTGCAACATAATGAGTCACACAAATTTTTGGTTTCCCAGTGTATATAAAAGTTATGTTTATACTATACTCTAGTTTCTTAAGTATAATAGCACATGTCTAGAAAAAATGTACATACCTTAATTAAAAATATTTTATTGTTAAAAGTGCCAACAACCATCATATGTGACTGTTACAAAAATGGCACTGTTATACTTGTTCAACACAGGATTGCAATAAACCTTTACTCTTTAAAAAATGCAATGTTTGCAAAGCACAATAAAATGGAGTGCATTAAAATGAGGTATAATAAAATGAGATATGATTATATACAGAATTTTTAGATTCAATATGGGTCAATTACACCTTTGAAAAATTACTGGCTAAGAAAGGGAAAGAGCCATCCATATGTGAAATTCCAACAGGAGGGAGAGAGCCATATGTGAATTTGCAAGAAGGACTACATATTTACCTCTGCTTGAAGTGAAACCTACTGTATGGCTGATTTCATTGGTTACTATAAACCACACAAAGAAACTCTATGACATTGATTTTCTTCCATTTTTTAAAATAAATTATCTGTTTTTTTTTAAAGATTTTGTTTATTTATTTTTAGAAATGGGAAGAGAGGGAAAGAAAGAAACATCTCTGTGTGGTTGCCTCTCACACGGCCTCTGCTGGGGACCTGGCCTAAAACCCAAGCATGTGCCCTGACTGGGAATCGAACCAGTGACCCTTTGGTTCACAGGCTGGCACTCGGTCCACTGAGCCACACCAGCCAGGGCGATTTTCAATTGGTGTGCTGCAAGAGGTGCACTGGTGTGCCATAAGAATTTTTAAAACAAGTAATACCTCACTATTTAGCCAGGGGCACTGACCTCTTCTCCCTTACATTGTCAAATTAAAAAATGACAACAGCAAACACAATAATAGCCATCTGGTGTGAATGAATCAAAATTCTACTTATTGTTTTTGTCAGATTGGCAAAAATACACTTTTTGGTGTGCTTCAGAGTTATAATATTTTGTTTATGTCTGCTTCAGAGTTATAATAATTTGTTTAGGTGCACCATGTTATGAAATAGGTCAAAAATCACTTCTTTATGATGTTTTAAGTAATGAAACAATTTATTTGGTGCAGAGCCACCTCTGCCATGTGAAAGGTACTGGAAGTCTTCAAAAAGAAGATATTGAAAGCAGAAAGTCAATTATACTATGACAAATTAAGAACCATAGTCCAGAGAACTGGTAAGAGCATAAGACCTAGATACTCTCTGAAACTAGAACTGTGACTATTTGCCTTCTGTCCTATTTTATACTTCCTGCTACGTGGTGTTAGGCAGGGGTTTTCAGGTGAGTGTTTATAGCCTGTAGGAAAAGCAGAGCCCTGCAGGTATAGCTAGCTACTGTTTAATTTAAGGGGAATGGAACCAAGCCTTTTTAGAGATACTTACATGGGTCCTTAAAAGGTTTTTGTGAGACCAAGGTGGTGGCACAGTAGATGGAAGCTATACTGACCTCCTCCTAAGACCAAACTGAAATTACAAGTAAACTATAGAAAAATCATCCTGAATAACCACCTGAACACTAGCTGAAGAAAAGCCTTATAACCAAGGACTTATGGAAGAAATCACATCACTACAATGGGACTCATATGAAGTATTGAGGCAAGAGAGGGGAGGCTGGGCTTCTACTGGCAGCAATTGAAGTGCTGGAGAAATATTTGAGAAGCCAGGAAGGGTTCCCCCTAAGAACTGTTGGGTCTGAACCCCAACCTGGGTTCCTGGGCCTAGAGCACCAGAACTGATAAAGAATCCAAAATAGCATCTGGCTGTGAAAAGAGGAAGAGGTTCTGCCTGCCAGGGAGAGTGGGCTAGAGACACAGAGAGCCTCTTAAGGGGTCAGCACACAAAACTTTGTTGCCAGCCACTTAATCTGTCCTCTGGCAGAGGGAGGGCAGAGTGGACTAGAGATGCATGAGGAGGGTCTGTGTTTGGTGGCTTTGGGGAGGGAGCTGTAGAGTATTCAGCAAGGATCCTTGCATTGAGTTGTTCCCCATACTGCAGAAACCATCTTTCATGGACAGAGCACTCATCCAAGCGGCATCAACCTTAGGGGAAGAAATAGCCCACCTAGGAGGAATCCCTCTTGCCCCAACCTGTGGAGCTTAAGGCAGGTTTCTGAGTGTAGCTGGAGACTATATCAGTGATTAACTTTAACAGAAACCCTGCAGGCACAGGTTGATTTCTGGAAATTCTGAGAAGTTAGCTGACCTTTCACCAGATGCAGCTCTGGTAAAAGCCAGGCTTGATGCACAACCTGGTTCTTTCTGCACTTACTCAGGTCTAGCAGAGAAAGTCATAAGATAAAGATTGCTGATAGCTCCAAAGAGGTTACCAGTACCAGCCACATGTAGAATCTGAATAGGTCTGGAACAGAGTATTTGTAGATCTACCTAATACATAGAAACAAACACAAAGAGGCAGCCAAAATGGAAGGCAAAGAAAGATGCCCTAAATGAAAAAATAAGAGAAATCTCCAAAAGAACTAAATGAAATGGAGTCAAGAGATTTATCAATGTAGACTTTAGGATACTGATTAAAAGGACACACAACATGAAGAAAAAATGACATAGAAATAATAAGAAAGGACCAGTCACAAATAAAGAATGCAGTATCTGAAATAAATAATACACAGGAAGGAATAAACACTAGATTAGGTGAAGCACAGACTTTAATAAGCAATGTGGAAGACATGGTAGAAAAGAACACCCAAACAGAGGAGCAAAAAGAAAAAAAACAAAAAAAAACATAACAAGAGTTTAAGAAACTTTTGAGACAGCATGAAATGTAATAACACCTGCATCATGGGAATATCAGAAGGAGGACAGAGCAAGCAAGGAATAGATGAAGAACTTATTTGAAGAAATAATGACCAAAACTTCCCTAACTTGGTGAATGAAAAAGACACAAAGTCCAAGATGCACAGAGACTCCCAAATGAGATAGACCCAATGAGGCCCACAGCAATAGACATCATAATTATGATGACAAAGCTTAAAGACATGGAGAGACTCTTAAAACCCACAAAAGAAAAGCAGGTAGTTACCTACAAGGGAGTAAAAATTATACTGTTATCTGAAAACTCACCAGAAACATTTCAGGCCTGAAGTGAGTGGTGTGACTTATTCAAGGAGATGAAAAGCAAGAAGCTACAACCAAGGCTACTTTACTCAGTAAAGCTATCAATTCAAATTGAAGGATAAATAAATATCTTCTCAAAAGAAAAAAACTAAAGGAGTTTGTTAACATCAAACCAGTATAGCAACACATGTTAAAGGGCTTGCTTTAGGAAGGAAAAGAAGGAAAAGGACACACAAAAAAAGAGGAAAGTAGTTAGAAATAAAATGGCAATACATATTTATCAATAGCATCCTTAAATGTAAATGGTTTAAATGCCCCAATGAAAAGACACAGCGTAGCTGAATGGATAAGAAAACAACATCCATTTAGCATGCTGTTTCCAAGAGACCTACCTCACATCAAAAGATACATGCATACTAAAAGTAAAGGAATGGAAAACATATTTCATGCAAATGGGAAGTGTAAAAAGCTGAGGTACCAATACTTATATCTGACAAAATATACTTTAAAACAAAGGCTATAGTAAGAGACAAAGGAGGGAACAATCCAACAAGAAGATACAAACCTAATAAACATTTATGCATCCAATATAGGAGCACCTAAATATGTAAAGCTAATCTTGATGGACATAAAAGGAGAGGTTTATAGAAAGACAGTCATAGTTGGGGATTTTAATACCCCATTGATTTCAATGGATAGATCTTCCAGGCAGAAAATTAAGAAGGAAACAGTGTCCTTAAAAGACACACTAGGTCAAATGGATTTATTTGATATTTTCAGAATATTGTACTCAAAAGCAGCAGAATATACATAGTTTTCAAGTGCACATGAAACTTTTCTAAAACAGATCACAAGTTAGGATGTATAACAGATCTCAATACATTTAAGAATATTGAAGTATTAACAAGCATCTTCTCTGACCAAAATGCTATGAAACAAGAAATTAATCACAAGAAGACCACAGAAAAATATGCAAAGACATGGAAGATAATGTTATTAAACAATGAATGGGTCAAAAATTAGATAAAAGAAGAAATCAAAAGATACCTTGAAACAAAGGAAAATGAGAACATGACAACCCATTATATGTGGGACATAATAAGAGCAATCCTAAGAGGGAAATTCATAGTATTACAGACCTATCTCAAAAAACAAACAAACAAAAAACCTTCAAATAAACAATCTAACTTCATACTTAAAGAAACTTGGGAAAAAAGAAACAAAACCCAAAGTGAGCAGAAGGAAGAAAATAATAAAGATTATAGCAGATATAAACAAAATTGAGTCTTAAAAAATGATATAAAATGTCAGCGAATCCAATAGCTGGTTCTTTGAAAAGATATAAAAGATTGACAAACCTTTAATCAGACTCATCAAAGGAGAAAGAGGAAGAGAGGAGGGAAGACAAAGAGAGAGAGAGTATGCAAATAAAGTCAGAAATGAAAGAAGAGAAATAAAAATTGGCATACAAGAAATACAAAGGACAAGAAAATATGAAAATTTTAAGCCAACGAATTGGACAACCTGATTAAAATGGATACATTCTTAGAAATATACAATCTTCCAAAACTAAATCAAGAAGAATCAGAAAATCTGAATGGACAAATTAAATGTAGTGAAATTAAAGCAGTGATAAAAAATTTTAAAAAAACTCCCAAAAAAACAAAAGTGCTGGACCAGATGATTTCACAGGTGAATTACACCAAACTTTCTAAGGGGTAAGACCTCTCCTCAAACAGTTTAAAAAAAAATAAATAGAAGGGAAATCTCCCAAGCTCATTTTATGAGGCTAACATTATCCTAATTCCAAAACTAAACAAAGACTATACAAAAAAAGAAGTTTTAAGCCAATATCCCTTATACACATAGATGCAAAGATCCAAAATAGAATATTATAAAACTGAATACAGCAATACATAAAAAAAAAATACACCATGACCAAGTGGAATTTACCTGAGAATTCAAGTTTGGTACAACATTCACAAATCACTATGTGATAAAGCACATAAACAAAAAGAAGGACAAACCACATAATCATACTAATAGATGCAGAAAAGCATTTGATCAAATCTAGCACCCATTTATGATAAAACTCTCAGCAATGTGGGATGTAACTAAATATAATAAAGGCCATATATGACAAACCCACTGTCAGCATTGTACTCAATGAGCAAAAACTGCAAGTGTTCCTCTTAAGATTTGGAACAAGACAGGGATATCTCCTTTCACCTTTGATTTCAACACAGTCCTGGAAATCCTAGCCATAGCAATCAGAAAAGAAGAAGAAATAAAGGCTTCCAAATTGGAAAAAAAGAAGTAAAACTGTCTTTATTGCAGATGGCATGGTACTGTACATAGAGAAAACTGAATATTTAACCCAGAAACTACTAGAACTGATAAATGAATGCAGTTAAGTAGAAGGATACAGAATTATTATCCAGAAATCATTTTCATTTTTATATGCCAATGATGAACTAACAGGGAAATTAAGAAAACAATCCCATTCACGGTTGTTTCAAAAAGAATAAAATACCTAGGAATAAATCTAGCCAAGTTTGTAAGAGACCTGTACTAAGAAAATTATAAGATACTGAAGAAAAGAATAGAGGCAGATAAAAATAAGTGGAAGCAAATACCATATTTACATATAGGAAGAATTAACATTATTAAAATACTCATGCTATCCAAAGCAATCTATAGAGTCAATGAAATTCTTATCAAGATAACAACTAATTATTTCACAGAACTGAAACAGATATTTCAAAAATATTTCAAAAATTTATATGGAACCACAAAATGCCCTGCATAGCAACAGTGATCCTCAGATAGCAGAACGACGTTGGAGAAATGAAGCAACCTAATATAAAAATATAATACCAGGTTAAAGTAATTAATATAACATGGTACTGGCATAAAAACAGATACACAGATCAATGAAACATGATAGAGAGCCCAGAAATAAACCCATACCTTTATAGTCAATCAATACTCGACAGGGGAAGCAAGCACATACAATGGGCTAAAGATAGTTTATTCCATAAATGATGTTGGGAGAATTGGACAGAAATGTGCAGAAAAATGAAACAACCACCTTCTTATGCCACACACAAGAATAAATTCAAAATGAATTAAAGACTTAAATGTTAGACCCAATGCCATAAAAATCCTAAAAGGAAACATAGGCAGTAAAATCTTGGACATTGCTCATATAAATATTTTTTATATGTTTGCTCAGGCAAGGCAAACAAAAGAAAAAATAGCCCTGGCTGGTGAGGCTCAGTGGATTGAGTGCTGGCCTGTAAATCAAAGTGTTTCTGGATCGATTCCCATTCAGGGCACATGCCTGAGTTGTAGGCCATGTCCCCAGTATGAGGCTTATGAGAGGCAACCACACATTGATGTTTCTCTCCTTGTCTCTCTCCCTTTCCTTCTCTCTCTAAAAAAAAATAAAATATTATATTTTATATAATAATATTTCATTGGAATGAATATATAGTATATTTCAATGCATATGAACCATAGCTGCCAACAGTTTATTTGCTGGAAAGGAGGTTTAGGGTCAGATGAAACTGTAAAATAATCAAATTTTAGTCAGAGAGCACCCTTCTTTCCTTTGGTCAGACTGATCGATGAATGCATGCTGACAGCTCCTGAGGCAGCAAGTAGAATACCAAAACATGTTTAAGTATTAGCAATGTGGTGTATATGAAGCCATGGCTCCATGTTTGATGGACTATAAGCCTAAGCCAAGTAGGCACAAGGCTCAAAAAGACACTGAGTGATGTTTCCCAAAATATGCAGTAAAGGAGAGATAGAGCATGCTTAGCTAGTAATGCAAGTTTTAGAACTGTCCCCTGAGACAAGACTTATGAAGAGATCCTATAAAATATTAGAAAGTTTCCACACTTATGACTTAACACCAAAAATATTTTTCTTCTGTTTTTGCTTTTTCAGGGAGTAGTTTAAGTATTCATCTAAAGTTGCAGAGCAAGAGGAATGAGCACAAGAAACTATCACTTTTCAGAGTTATGGTTTGGTATTAAATTTAGGTACCTTGCTAAAAATGAGTTTTTGTTTTTTTTTTACACTTTATTCTTACAGCAAGTTAAATATTGGTAAATAAAAAAATAGTAGTCAGTGACTTTAAAATAGATACATTTTTTGTCATCGAGAAAACCAGCTGGCTATACATTCTGGTTGTGATTATTTGCTATTTTCCTAATTATAAAAGTCTGATTCTTTTCAGGAAGGGATCCTGCAGACCTCTGTGTAAAGAAGACTTTCAAATACACGACAGTTTGGAACAGTTGCTCAAGATCTCACCTATAAGTGG
>JAPYXV010005870.1:0-10209 GCA_028533065.1 Trachops cirrhosus | reverse complement strand
AGAGATCTAGATAACAAGAATAGGGAGTATTGAGCCTTGATTAGTGTACTAATGGAACACAAATGGAGGACAGTAAATTAGCAATACACTATGAATTAGATAACAGGGGAAACCTATCAAATGATACAATATAACCCACCAAGCAAAGAAGACTATACAGAAAGAAGAGGAATACCAAAATACTATTAAAATAAAAAGTGTAAGAATAATGAAATAATGATAATACAGATATGTGATTACTTGCAGGTTCAAAAAAAAGGAACAAAGCAGAAGATGGAAGGAAGAAGAAGAGAGAAATTTGGAAAGAAAGGGAGAAGGATCAACACTAGAATGACAAAGAGAAGCAGAAAGAATTGATAGTTCTAAAATTAATAAGAATTAAAAGATAAAAGGTTACTTAAAAAAATTAAAAACAAACAACAACAACAACAACAACAACAAAAACACCTATTGCTGGTTTCAGACTGGCCAAACCAGTTTTTCTAGCTGGCTTCAGCAGGCTGAGGGGTGACTAGAGACAGTTTTTCTCTGTTCCTGTTCAGAACTCAGTCAGCCTCTGGCATACTGTCCCTAGGGCTAGCCGCTCGTTCTCCCTAGAGCCCTTCTGGTGCCTCTCTGAAGGGCCCTGGGTGTGGGGTCTGCATGCTCCTAAGTACGATCTTGGGAGTTCACCATTGTGGGTTCTGATGTCCGGTGGAGCTCCCATGCCTTTTCCAGGTTCACGGGTGTGCACTCTGTGGATCCCGAGGGGCGCCCACTTCCTCCAAATTCACAGCCTGGGCACCATAAATCCCGGGGAGTGCCCACGCCTTTTCCTTTTTCAGAGCTGTGGTTTCCAGGTCTTCCACAAAACCACAGTCTCTCCAGGTTGGGGGCGCAGGCACACAGGCTGACTCCCTTGGTTGCACAGGCTGGGGTGCGCACTCTCACCAGGGCTATGTGTGGGTGCTCACAGCCCCTGTGTGGGTGCATCTCCATCCTCACTCCCCTCTCTGTGCCCTCCAGTCAACTGGCCTCCCCTGCTGCTGCTCAGTCGTGTTTGGCCAGGGAGGGAGCAGTTGACCCAGCTCTCTCCTGGGAGTCCTAAGGCAGACCCCAGAGCACCGGGCCTGGAGCTGCAACCTCCCTGGTCCCCACACTGATCCCTGGGCCCTTATTATACTGAAGTAGTCTCCTTACCATCAGGTTTTTCAATGTCCACTACAATTTGTGATCTCCTATTTTCATATATGTTGTGATAATGTTGGTTGTTTGCTCTGTTCCTCTGTAGATCGGCTAGGATTTTCTCCCGTGTGTAGGGGGAAGTAGAATCTGCTCCCTCCTACCATGTTGACATCTCCAGATCCCTCTTAAGACAGAATTTTTAAGCAAAAAGCAAGCAGACCTTAAAGATTTGGAAACTTCTCAGCCTGTCCACATTGCAAAAAAATGAGTACACTAAGGGTGTGGCCAAGCAATCATTGACAGCGAAATTAGTATGGGTATAAAGTACACATGGACTTAATCAGACACCCCAGAAAGAAAACTGCCAATTTGAACTGAAGGGGAAGAAGATGGGAAGGAATGAAAGACTTCTGAATTTTATAGGATATAAGTATAGAGCTATTTGGCTGTGAACATGCTCATTCTTCAAGACAAGGGAAGACTCACGTTGAAGACAATTCAGAGGTCACCAAGACTCCCTCCTTAGTTTCTTTTTTTTAACCTTTATTATATTTTTCCATTACCATTTAGTCCCCTTATGCCCCCCTCCCCCAGCAGTCACCACACTGCTGCCCATGTCCATGAGTCCTTTTTCCTTTTTGTTCAATTCCTCCACCTCCTGACCCCCCATCCCCCCACACTAGCTGTCATCTGTTCTCCATCTATGAGTCTGTCTCTATTTTGCTTGTTAGTTTAGTTTGTTCATTAGATTCTACATGAGTGAAATCATATGGTATTTGTCTTTCTCTGACTGGCTTATTTCACTTAGCATGTTCCAGTCCATCCATACTGTTGCAAAGGGTAAAATTTTCTTTTTTACAGCCAAGTAGAATTCCATTGTGTAAATGTCCCATACATGTTTTATCCACTCATCTATTGATGGACACTTTCCCTACTTAGTTTCAAAAGTATAATTGCCTTACCTTCAACAGGCATCTGCCGAAACCTCTGGGGTCAGGGCATCCAGCAGCCCTGGGGGCAAGATCCTGCCTGATAGAATCCCGGGGGCAACACCTCTGCCTAAACAGGTTTAGACTGGACCCCAGGGGTCTGACCAGCAGAGCATGAAGCCAAAGAGTATTAAGCTTCAGCATGACAATCTTGTAAAATTTGCCTTGCTGTATTGGGACCCATATCCACTTTCTTCTCCCGTTTCCCCTTTTTGCAATGAAAGTATCTATCCTATGCCTGCCCCACCATTGTATTTTGAAAGCATATAACTTGTTTGGTTTCCATAGGTTCACAGCTGACTTAGGATAACTTAATCATACCAAGTCTCACCCACATCTGATTTATATGATATTTAGATAAGACTTTGGACTTTAGACTTTAGAGTTGATGCTGGAGCAAGTTAAGATGGGGGGTGTTGGGATGAAATTATTGTATTTTGCATATGAGGACATGAATTTGGGGGAACCAGGAGCAGAATGGATTGAATATAACCACCAAATTCATATGTTGAAACCCTCCCCCCACCCCCATATAATGGTGTTAGGAAGTGGGGCCTTTGGAAGGTAATTAGGAAAATATGAAGTCATAGAGTAGAGCCTTCACGAATCCCCTTATAAAAGTCATGAGAGAGCTTGTGCCCCCTCTTGGATCTCTGCCATATAAGGATACAAGAAGAACTTGACAGCCTGCAACCCAGAATAGGACTCACACCAAAACCTGAATGTGCTGTCACCCTGATCTTAGACTTCCAGCCTCCAGAACTGAGAAATAAATTTCTGTTGTGTATAAGCCATCCAGTTCATGGTAGTTTTATTGAAGCAGCCTGAGCTACGGCAGATAGAGATACAGGAAAGGGCAAAGATCAATAATGTACTTAATCTACTACACCCACAGGAAGACTGTGTTAAGTCCAGAAACCCTTTCTGTCTAGAAAAATCACTGAACCACACCAGACTCATGTACAAACATGTCTGAAAATCCCAGTAACTTACTTGAGACTTAAATATAGAACAGAGATTACCCCTTCCCTCCGGGCCCATGAGGGGGCACTCCTATTTTAAGACAAAGCTAAACAAAGACCCAAAGACAAGCAAATTCCTAAAATAGAACAGTTATATTTATCTTTCCTTATATGCATGTCTATTGATAACTTTTTTAAATTAGGTAAAACGTATACTATGCCAGCCCATAATGAAACTGATATTAATATTGCTCAAAACATTTTTTAGAATCCCTCTTTTATAAATGATATCAGAAACAAAGGGCACATTCTTTACTGCCCATACCATTGAGAATACTTTCAGTGGCAAGCACCAAAAACAGGCACACCTCACGTGGCTTAAATGTAAAGGAAATTATCTTCCATCAAAATTCTGAGGCAGGACTACAACAACCAACCATTGGACATGCTCAGGACTGAGCGGTTTCCCCAAACACAGGAGTTTTGGTGCTAAAACCATGGAAAGTTCCAGGCAAACAGACAAATTGACTGTGGCTCCAGGGTTTGTTCCTTGAGCAGCTCAATAAGTCTTCAAGGATCTAAGGTCCTTCCATCTTCCTGTGGCATTTTCTTCTACGTCCAAGGTCCCTTGTGTTAGCAGTAGTTAGGGGCAACATACGATAGAGCAACAAAAACTGTCATTTTCTTCTATATGTATCTCTTTCTCCAAAGGGCCTATTCTCCAAAAGGCTTTCAGCAACTTCCCCATCTCACCGAACAGGTCTGGGTCCATTACCCTTACCAGGATTAGCTTAGGTTCATCAAGCCATCTTTGATGCTGGCCTCAGCCAGCTTTTCCTGAATCTCCTGGCTGCATGGTGAAGTGTGGATGGTGGAATCAAATCGGGGTGTTACAGAGGAAAAGAGAAAGTGAATACTGCATGTCTTATATAGTGAGAAGTGTTTATCACTGAGTGTGCCCACTCAGGCAATCACAGAGACAGCGTTAAGAATGACGTCAAATATGGCATTTGTTATAGGGATGTGACCTTACACATATGTGGGAGGTAGCTGGTTACACAGTTCTAGTGCTGGGCAGGCAAGACAGACAGCCTGGCCCAAAAATCAGGGAAGCTGACAGTGGTCCAGTATAGCTGACCTTGCAGCAGGCCCCCAGTGCCCATGAGTCGGAAAGACAGGAGGAGGTGCTGCATGCTGCCCAAGGCTCACAGGTAAGCCAGCGGATCCGGGACCATCCCATGACCTGCAACAGTACCCAGGCTCATACACAGACATTTCCAGAGTGGAAAGACTAGTGGTATGTCACTGCTGCCTTTCAAAGCTCCTGCCAGGTGGAAGTCTGTGGGGAAAGGAATTCTAGGAAGCATAGTTCTAGCTTAGCTAAATTGGCATATAACAAAGCCAGGAGCCACAATGAGTGTGGCCTTCATTTTAAGGAAGAGCCAGTTAAAACCTTAAGCTAAGTCTAAGGAATAAAGTGCTCCAATAGGTTGAGCATTGGCATTTAGCAATTGTGGAGGAAAATATAGCTTTGTTCTTAATTTCATTTTTTCCCCACTCACTGCTGTGAACTCTAGTTGCCCAACCAGAGCAAAGTAGGGACAACTTCCCAAGTCTTTCAATTATTCCCCAAGCCCACAGTTTGGACACACCATTGTGAGACCTGTGAAGGATAAACTGCTAAGAATCTTTTGGAGAAAAGTCAGAAGCAATTAATCCTAGGAGCTCAGTCAGCCCCTACATTTTGCTGAAATCAGTAAATCAAAAGCACTGTCCCATGGGACAAATATGGACAAATTCCTTCTGCAGTTTTGAAAGATTTATAAACTCTAAAAGGGGTATGTGTGGCCAAAGGGGCTGGGGGAGATGATAACCAAAGGGCAAAATCTCTGACAGACATGCAGGAGAGATACCCATTTCAGAAAGATATCTGTTCAAGTATATTATGTAACAGTGGTTACTGTAACTGTATACACATTATAGAAACCCAAAATTTTAAGAGAATCTGAAAAGGTTTTGTCTAATTATTCACTTAAAAATGAGGGTCCTTGACCTGACCTGAGTGTGTCTCAGTTGGTTGGAGTGTCATCCCATACACCAAAAAGTGGAAGGTTTAGTTCCTGGTCAGGGAACAGAGTTAGGTTGCAGTTTTGATCCCCAGGTAAGGTGCATACAGCAGGTATCCAATTGATGTTTCTCTCTCACATCAATGTTTCTCTCTCTAAAATCAATAAATATAAAAAATGAGGATCCTTACTGATAGGCACAACATGAGTAAATATCAAAAATGTGCCAAATAGCAGCTAAACACAAAAGAGTCCATAATGTATAATTCCATTTACATAAAGTCCTAAAATGGGCAAAACTAATCTGTAATGGAAAAAAATCAAAAATAGTCTTTACCCTGGGGTGCAGGATGGGATTAACTGGAAAGAGGCATGAAGAAACTTTCAAGGGTGATGGGTATATACATTTGTCAAAATTCACCATAGGAGTGAAGTGTACTGATATCTGAAACTTATTTTGATATTTCTCAAAAAACAAGATGAATAGACAGATGGTTAGAAGGATGCGTAGACATATAACAAAACAAATACAGCAAAATATTCATTGTAGAACCAAGGTGGTGGGTATACGGGTGTTCACGGTCCAGCCCAGGATTGAGTCAGAGTCAACATACTGACTGGGGAAAATATGGTAAAGAAGCCTTTAGAAAAGGATTCATAAAAGTTAATGCCAGTTAAAAGTGTGGATGAAAAAGGGGTGCTGTAATAAACCTAACAAAAAGTAACTTCACAGGGTAATCTGATCATAAATTCCTAACTGGGCATGACCCTGGCCTGTAAATTTAGTGAAGGGTTTTTAAACAAGCCCTTTCTATTTTTCTTGTACATCTAGGTTACCATACCTTTGAAATGTCAGAAGTGATCCTCCTTTCCAGACCCCTGAAAAGCATAACCACCCTCAAGATAGCACATAATCTTGTTAACTATCCTGCAATCCAATCCCTTCCACTCCTGGCTTTCCTCCACTCTCAGGTAATTTTCCTTAGTTCCCTCCTTAATTCCCACGCATAAAGTAAACTGCAAACTGTCATTCTCCCCAGCGTTTCAGGTCTTGCCTCCCAGCAATTGTCATCAGTTTGGGCTTAAATAAACACATAAAATTTCCCTATAGGTTTGGACATTCTTACATTGACAAGAGGAAGATATCAACAGACAGCCAGACATTCAGAACACATAGTGTGTTTTACTCTATTCTTTTTTAAATATATGAAATACGATCACTCTGTTCAATTCAGTATCTCTCACAGTTACTAGGTGCTTGCTATACAACTATCCTAAGCTGAGCATTTTTGCAAATTTTGTCCATAACACACTAAGAACCTCTCTCTACCTATTCTTCTAATGGCCCTGTATCAGTCATCTATAATATAATGCACTTCACAATAAACCACCACAAACTCAGTACCTCACAACAATAAGTAATAATTTTTTGCTTTCATGTTTGCAGAGAGACTAAGGAATGGCCAACCTAAAATGGGCCAGCCTCCAGGCTCCATGTGTCTCTCATCCTTCTCAATGATCAGGGTCCATGAGGCCTGTACTTCTCATGATGATGACCACAACACAAGAAAGCAAAACCGCCCACACAAGTACATTACAAGACTTTGCTCACTTTGTCTCTGATAAAATTCCATTAGAAAAAACAAGTAACACACTAAGCCAAATGATTGCAGGCCTGCAAACACCCAGATTGGGAAATGGAGGGTTCACCTTCAGCTCTGTAGCACTGCAAGAGATTTGGGAGCTGCTTTCATCCCAGGATCTATTGACATGAGCTAGTATAAGCCTCCCAAAACCTCTGTCTGTCTGGAGGGGCTCTCCATGTCTTCCACCATGCAGTGTAAACAAATCTTGAGTGTGCAACTATACCAGTGCAAGGGAAATATTATGTTGCCTCTGCAGCTTCCCTCCTGGTAGAATCCCAAAGCGACAATTACAAACATCTGTCCAAGAGAAGGAACACAGGGCACTTGTTTTTCTGCTTTAGGAGAAGTCAATTAGAGTTTCAATTTCCACTGTTAAATGCCACCTTTTTACAACATCCTGGAGATTAGAGGTAGCAGCCCTGTTGCGAGGGGGGAGAGAGAACCTCTTTCAAAGAAAAGCTAACTGTCTAAAAAGACATGAAAGGGACCAGAGGTTAAAGGACCTTCTCAGGCTGTATGAGTTTCTAAGAGCTCTTGGTTTCTATTTTTTCAGCTGAACATTTGGCTTCCCTTGTAGTCTCGAGTTTTTTAGCCTCTGTGCTCCACTTTCTATCATTTGCAAAAAGGGACATAAGACTTGCTGCTGGTGCACATGATGTTCTCTGAGCAGCTCGGAGGGAACACAGGCTTCTCCAGGAGAAAGCTGTCAGTATGTTTTCTCCTGATCACCAGATATTTTGTATCTGCTACCCCTCATTAGAGCCATCTGGTCCTTTCTCAGAGAAGTGAGACCAAAGCCAGAATAAGTAGAGCAGAGAGGATTCCTTCTCTTGCCCCTGATACAAAGGAGGTATGTTAACTTGAGTGATTACTATTCTTCACTTGCTAACACTCTGTACCCCGTTTTCAAATTAAGGAGCATATTGTTGGTGCACCTGAAAAATTAAATACTCCCACTTCATTCCTACAGCCACTGATTGGTGCTTTATCATAATTTCCATGGAGGGAAAGTTTTGTCTATAAAACCCTTCCTCCACAGAGTTGGGGGAGACTTTGAGAGTGACTTGAGTTTCTAAAATTAGATCACAAATCACTCTCCTGATTGTAGGATACTGTTGCACCTAAAAAGACCCCATCTGTTAACTGTCTGCAACTTTTAAATGCATCAAAAATAAAATTGGTTGATGCATTTAAAAGAGCTTATTTTAAAAGCTCTTCCGTTTTCATTGCTAGGGGGTCTCATTTTCTCCACCTCCTGGTATTTCACCCTCATCGATAGAAACAGGGTATAGAACTGTGCCATTTCGAAAGTGTTAGGAAGCAAGGTGGTGGGCAACTGACATCCTCAGAATGCTGCCAGCAGGAGAGCCAAATAGTTCCACTCTGGAAAACAGATTTCAGTATGAAAAATTGGTAGGATAGTTCTACAGATATATCAACCAAAAATACCTGCATATTTCCACCAAAGACACATACTAGAAATTTTTTAAAACAATTTCTTATCACAGTGGTTTTTTAAATTTTTTTATTTTTGTTTATTCAGTACACTTTCTATCCTTTATTCCCATTCCAGCCCACCAACCCATTCCTCCCCTCCTCCCTCCCCTTTCCAACCCCCATAGTTTTGTCCATGTGTCCTCTATACTTGTTCCTGTAAACCCTTCCCTTCTTCCCTGAGATTCCCCTGAAATTCCCTCCCCTCTCCCCTCTGGTCACTGAAACTTGTCCTCTATTTCAGTGTCTTTGGTTATATTTTGTTTGTTTTTTTGTTTTGTTGTTTAGGTGCCTGTTAAAGGCAAGATCATATGATATTTGTCTTTCATTCCTGGGCTTATTTCACTTAGCATAATGCTCTCCAGCTCCATTCATGCTGTTACAAAAGGTATGTGTTCCTTCTTTCTTTTGACTGCGTAATATTCCACTGTGTAAATGTACCATGGTTTTTTGATCCATTCATTTACTGATGGGCACCTAGGTTGCTTAGAGCACTTAGCTATTGTAAATTGTGCTGCTATGAGCACTGGGATGCACAGGTTCTTTTGGATTGGTGTTTCCAGGTTCTTAGGATATAGTTCCAGCAGTGGAATTGCTAGGTCAAAAGCCAGATCCATCTTTAGTTTTCTGAGGAAGTTCCATACTGTTTTCCACAGTGGCTGTACCAGTCTGCAATCCCACCAACAGTGCACTAGGGTCCCTTTTTCTCCACAACCTCTCCAACACTTGTTGTCTGTTGTTTTATTTATGATGGCCATTCTGATTGGTGTGAAGTGGTACCTCATTGTGGTTTTAATTTGCATCTCTCTAATAGCTAGTGATATTGAGCATCTTTTCATGTGTATCTGGATCCTCTGCGTGTCCTCCTTGGAGAAATGTCTATTTAAGTCCTTTGCCCATTTTTTAATTGGGTTTCTTGTCTTCTTCGAGTGGAGTCATATAAGTTCTTTATATATTTTGGAGATTAAACTCTTGTCTGAGGTATCATTGGCAAATATGTTTTCCCATACAGTTGGTTCTCTTTTGATTTTAATACTGTTTTCTGTAGCCATGTAGAAGCTTTTTTTTTTATGAGGTCCCATTTGTTAATTTTTTCCTTTATGTCCCTTGCTCTAGGGGACGTGTCACTAAAAAAGTTTCTGCTTGCAATATCTGAGATTTTCCTGCCTATGTTTTCCTCTAGAACTTTAATGGTGTCAAAGTTTATATTTAAGTCTTTTATCCACCTTAAATTTATTTTCGTGTATGGTTTAAGTTGGTGTTCGAGTTTCATTTTTTTGCATGTAGCTGTCCAGTTCTCCCAACACCATTTGTTGAAGAGGCTATTGTTACTCCATTTTATGTTGCTGCCCCCTTTGTCAAAGATTAATTGACCATAGAGATTTGGGTTTATTTCTGGGCTCTCTGTTCTGTTCCCTTGGTCGATGTTCCTGTTTTTATGCCAGTAGCAAGCTGTTTTGATTAAAGTGCACTTGTAATATAGTTTAGTATCAGGTATTGTGATCCCTCCTAATTTACTCTTCTTACTCGAAATTGCAGCAGCTATTCGGGGTCGTTTATAATTCCATATAAATTTTTGAAGTGTTTGTTCTATGTCTGTGAAGTATGCCTTTGGTACTTTAATAGGTATTGCATTGAATGTGTAGATTGCTTTGGGTAGTATGGACATTTTGATGATGTTAATTCTTCCAATCCATGAACACAGTATACGTTTCCATTTATTTGTGTCCTCCTTGATTTCTTTCTTCAGTATTATGTAGTTTTCTGAATACAGGTCTTTTACCTCTTTGGTTAGGTTTATTCGTAGGTATTTTATTTTTGTTGTTGCTATATCAAGTGGGATTTTTTTCTTGATTTCTGCTTCTGCTGTTTCATTGTTGGTGTACAA
>JAPYXV010000587.1:0-14990 GCA_028533065.1 Trachops cirrhosus | reverse complement strand
CTCCGTGTCCAATGCTCTCACTGTACCACAGTGCAGGTATCACACTCCTTTTGCTGGGAAGACCAGAGAGGCTAAGAAATATGCCTGAGGCCAATCACAGGGTAGTGCCTGGGTCCACATGATTCCAGGGCCATCTGACTCAAACTCTGCTGTTTCACCCATTGTGCCAGTGGCTCTCTTCCTGGAGCCTTTAAAAATCCCTCAGGCCCAGACTTTCTCACAGGCCAGGTGTCAGACTTCAAACAGCCTCCTTCAGTAATTCTAATGTGTAGTGGGGCTTGAAGCCATTAAGTGACTGAAAGCTCCTGAGCTCTGATGCCGCTGTCTTTGCTCTCGGGCAGCCAGGAGCCATCACAGGGCCCATCCCACAGGAGAAGGTGCTGCAACCTGGAAAGTGTTCTAACCATTGGCCCATCAGTTTCCTAAGGCAATGAACTGCATGGACTAAGACTTATGTGTGAGGATGTTCATTCACTATAGTGCTACTTACAGCAGCCCCAAATTAACCCAAAGGCCCAATAAGAAGCTAAAAGAAGAAACAAAAGAATGTCATATGACAGATTACCATGCATCTTCAAAACATGTAGATTACTTAAAGAAATGAAATATCAATCAGGAAGTGTCACCGGAAAAATAATGTGCAGAGAAGAACCCTACTAAGATTGTTAGACAATACCTTCACATGGCTCCCAAAACAAAACACTCTAAAAATGCATTAAGAAATCCTGCTCCAGCCTCTGTCTCTACCTCCTCAACCTCTTACAAGTCACACTTTTGTTTCTTGGGCATCCTTCTAGATTTTATTATGCAGACATGAATGTACATATGTCAATATATATGCATGTGTCTATATATTCTAATTTCCCCCCTTAGTACACAAAGGTAGTAAACATTACACATTATTCTACACTACTCCTTTTACTTACACATACTAGAGTTCTTATGTCAGTGTATGTGGACATTTAGTTTCATAGTTATCTGGTGAATGAGAATACCTTATTAAACCATAGGCACAAGCAAAGGCTTGAAAACAAATGTTCAATGTATGGTAACTGTGAAAAAATAAGTAATTGTATATTTTTCTATTTTCTCTAATGAATCTTTTAAAAGTAAAAACTTTGATATATTAAAGACAAGGTCTCATTTAAAGATTGGAAAATTTTATTTGTTTGCAATTACATTCAGGTTCTGTGAGTCAGGTTCTTTTGGAAATGAAATAGAGGTTCTCATTAAAATATAAAACAGACAGAAGAAAGACTAAATTTACTCAAATCTATTACTTGGTTCCCATTAATTTGGTCAGAACCCTTAAAGCCTATTACTTGGCCTTCTATGTAAAGCAACAATTTCAAGTGGTGTGCCACAACAAGTTTTAAAACATGCTACACCTGACTATTTAGTCAGAGGCACTGAACTCCTCAGCGTTAGATTGTCAATAATAAAAATAAACAGCCAATAGAAAAATAGCACTCTGGCGTGAATGCCCTGTCTTGGACCATAAATACATAGGTCATATAATAGACTTGCAACTTATTGGTCACATCATGTAATAACATTGCATCTGATTGGTTAAGTTGTGGTGCCAGAAATCCTCATCTATAAGTATAGGCCTCTAATTTTTAAAAAAATCACTTTGAGCAAAAAGAGTAGGAAATTACTATTATTATTTTTATAAATCAATCAAAATTATACCTATTTTTCATCATATCAGTAAAATAATATTTTGGCGGTACCACTTAATTTTAATAGTTTATGTGTGCCATGAGATGAAAAAGGTTGAAAATTGCTGACTTAGTGGAAACTACTTCTGCATTGGGAAAGGTAGGAGCATAGAGGACACTTGAAAATCACTGAACACTTTGTGCGGCCAATTTCACAGAGGCAGCATTTCCTGTCCCACCAAACTTCTTAGCAACTTCCTTCCTCAGCTCAACCTGGGCTGCTCTGAAACAGGCAGTAAGGGAGGGACAGCAAAGGTGGTAGAGGCGACAGAGTGGCTGGTGGGAGGGTGCTGCTGTGGCTAATGGTGCTTTAGTTTCTCAGGCTTCTTTTGTCGAGGTGCTCTGGCAATGTGGTTGATTCGTGGAAAATGCTCAAAGTCAAACCAGCCCATACTAGTTAGGTCTGAGCAAGCAGTGGTTTGGGTGTTATAAGATTAAAAAGAAGGTCAGATAAACCACAACCAACTTTACTCATATTTGAGAGACCGCCAGTAATGTAAAGAAAATATCCATTTACATACACATGCAGGTGGTTATTTACAGACATATTCTTAGGCTGTGGGTAGGGGTTCCCCACTTTTTTAATCCTCAAATGTTTATTGATTTTAGAGAAACAGAGAGAGACAATGATGTGAGAGAAACATCCACCTGTTTCCTCCCAAATGTGCCCTAACCTGGTTTTGGGCTCAAACCTGTGAACTTTTGGTATTCGGGAACAATGGTCCAAGCAACTGAGCTACCCAACCTGGGCTCCCCACTTTTTATATGCAAAGGTGACTTCAGTTAGCTACTATGTGAGGTGGAAATCTCATGCCCAGATCTGTTCAGATGCTACATCATCAGTCCAACATGAACCTAGTTGGGAGGAAAGAGCAGACTACACTTAGCTAATCCTGAACATTACACCAAATATCTCTGCTTTTCCATGGAATTTGATTTACTGAGGTTTGTGCCTTAAGTTTCATTTTCTCAGTGTAGACAGGGTGATCCAAGACCCATGGCTATGAACTTCATGGCATGGACAGGACAAACTGTAGGTGTGGGCAACAGGAATGAGCTTTATCCTTCACAGGAACACAGAAAGAGCAAGGCCCTAATTTCAACTGTTACTGAATGTCATATACTGAATCATGTAAGTCCCTCTAAAGGGACAAAAAGACTTCAACGTCAACCTGAGCAAAGCTTAATAGAGGATATGAACATCAGATAAAAGTGTGATTGGGGTCAGTAGAAGAGGGCTGATGCAGACCCCGGCTTGTGGAGTCCACGACATTATGGATGAGACACGAGACATTCATGCAAACTACTGAGTCCTGTGGAGGAAAAAGGCAGGCGGCTTCACTCTCAAGAGGAGCCAAAAGTTGAGGCCTCTGCCATGACAGACCTTTATTTTGTTTCTCAGCACATTACATGATGGTCCTCATTTACTATGCACAGGTTGGCTTCACGTGATTACCTTTTACAGAAAACAAGAGCCTGATGTTGCTAATCACATCACAGAAGGATATTTACAGAAGGGAAAAGTAGTTGAACTGGTTACACTCAATACTGGGGGCAGTTTTAGCATGGATTTTAGGAAGTTATACCAAGCACTTGCTGTCTCAATTCAGGGTGAGGGAGTTTTAGCAAAAGCAAGTCTCAAAGTGGCTTAGGTACATTGCAGGCCTGATTCCCCACAGGAGAACCTATCCATGGGTGTGAGTCCTGCCCATCTCTGAGTGGGAGGTGGGCCCATGCCACACAGAATGATCTCCTACAGAGGACTGTTCAGCAGTGTGAACAAAGAGGCCAAATAACTCCCACCCATACCCCACCCAGGCATAATACAGAGTGGGTGCCTAAGCCCCAGGCTCCATCTGTGCAGTCCTGGGGGAAGAATAGCTCTATTGTGCAGATCAGTGCTTCAGGCTTTTGTAGTCTGACTTCATGACACATTCATGTCAGATACTTCATTCTTCTTGGTCTGTGCTCTGAGAGGCCACTCTGGGAACCTTGACCTTTTATGATGATCGGCCTTATTCCACCACTTTAGCCCAGAGTGTTTGAGTGAGACATCGCTCTCAGGCTAAACTAATACAATAACATTGGCTTAGGCATCATCTAAGTGCTTGGTCTGTATGTGAGTCCACTCCCAAGACAAAGCATTCTTGCTGTGATAATACCATTGAGTTCCTGAGGTTTTAGTCCCAAGGCCAGATGCTGGAGCTGTCCATCACCATTTCTCCACCATAGGAAGCTCTTCCTCGTTAGGCTCCAAACCCTCTGTGAGCTTGGGAGGAATTTCTGTCATTTGTCCCTTTCTTAGAACAAGCACAGATGGAGTTGGTTTGATCTGCATAAATGGTCAGTTCCTACCCAAACCAGCACCATTATCATGACGCACAATTGCATTTTTTCTTAAATGGCCCGTGAATGAAAAAAACAAATAGACATGTTGCCTTCCTGTGAAGCATTAAGATAATACTTCACATTTTAAAGTTAGCTCAGAAAACAATTTAGTTTACTTCAACTCAAATTAGCTAAACACAAAGGGAAAATGATGGCAATGATTTCATAGTGTGGTTTCACATAAGATGCCTCAAACTACTTCAGAACCAGTCTGCTAAGAGAAAGATACTATTGGGTTGGCTGAAAAGTCTGTTTAGATTTTACTATTAAATAAAAGATACATTTTTCATTTTCACCAATAACTTCATTCATTTGGATATTTTGAGTATGTCTCCTATCTCCTGCATGATATAACTTTGATTGTTCTCAATTAATGTCTCAATTTGGTCACTATCAACTTTAACTGGTCTACCTGATCATGGAGCATTGTCCAGCGAGAAATCTCTAGCACTAATCTTTTCATACCACTCTGGTGTTCTATCAGTCACAGCACCTTCTCCATATGCTGTACAAATCTTCTTTTTGCATTTAGTTGTGTTTTACCTCTCTTGAAATAATAAAACATAATATGCCAAAAATGTTTATTTTCTCCCATCTTCAATATTAAAATAACTATACAAAAATTTGGTGTTTTTTTAAATGTACACTGATATGACAGCTATCATATACAATCTAAAAAATTGCTTTGAATGAAGTTAAACATAACTAAACACTACTAGAGCTAAACTGAAATTTTTGGAAAAACATATTTTATGACAAAAATAATTCAAAATATCTGGTGACATTTTATATGTTTTTATAACACCCTTTGGTAATTCCACTATTGGCTAAATTCATAATGCAAAACAAGAAAAATAAAATTAGTCATTTTGATATATGGGATTTTATCACTTTTTGAATTGTACAAAGAACACATATGCATGAGCTAAAAAAGACAAAGAAAATGTAACATGTTAAAAAAAGAAATACAAAAGAAATTACATGACAATATAATTCCATTCTGAGAATTCAAATAAAAGATATTTTGCTTACTAAAAATGTATTACTATAATATATTAAGAATTCTGTTGCTAGAAATACAGCATAAGACCTTTCTGCAACTATTCATTACAGATCAGACCCAGTCCCACTGCATGTAGGATGGATCATTACGTTATCTCACCTGCCACAAGCAGGTTACTAAGTGCATGTGAATATGGTACAGTGTCTATGAGGTATTATAATGAATGGGTTCTTTATTCACCAATCAATCAATTCAGCAATGGATGTTACCACTTCAGCTCTCCACAGGGAGACGCCATCTCTAGTCCTTTGTGTCCTCTAGTCATTTTCACTCAGAGTTTTTCACACTTTGGAAAAGAGAGAACACAAAAGTATTTAAGTTGTTTTACAAGGAGAAATACTACACATTGCCTTATGTTTTTATAACAAAGTCTGTATACAGAAGATGGGCTGTGTTACAAACACTTAAAGGGCAATTAGTGTGGACACAAGAATTTATTTCAGAGCATTGTAGAAAAGATCAACTCTTCACATGCCCACATTTTGAAACAGGATATAAATAATATAGGCTGTATGGCCACAATTACATAGATTACAAACACAAAAATAAAAGAAAACCAATTAAACTGTCAAACACTGATACTGCTGAATAGTTTGAAGAACCATAATCTTTATTTTGTTCTTCACACATTTTTATAAAAAGCATGCATTACACTCATAATCAGGCACAAGAGAAACAAAAGGAGCAGTGAGAAGACAATGGTAGTAGTTAAGGATATAACCTATTCCCTCGCAAATGCAGCCTGCCTCACACTGCTGCTGGTCTCTTCTCAAATAATGCACTTTTCTTCTGAGAATGTCTGCCTGGATTGTAGCCAAACATAAATCTGCTACAGGAGAATGCAGGGCTAAGAATCTTAAGAAAAGATTGTGTCCCACATCTTAACTTCATAAATGACACAGTTAAGGCTAAATATGTGATAAAATAAACAGACAAAGGCCTCACTTTCCAGCCTATGGAGCTGCTGTAAAGCATATGGACAGTGGGGTGGTTTAATGGCCTTCTTCTCACGCTGACAGGAATCTGGGGAAGATGGTCATGCCAACTTCCTGGTTCCGCACTCACTTTCCACCTGTCAGGTTAATGGCATTTGAGCCACAAACTGACATGTACTGGAACTATTTGGGAATCCTATAAAGACAAACTTTCAGTTAAAATGATAACATCTGTGCTTTTCATAATTTAAAAGTGAATGCTAGAAAGATCTTTGGGTTTTAGTGAAATGAGGAGTCAATAAAACTCCTTTGAAGAGAAGTTTAAAATACAACTAGATGAACAAGACTCATTACTTCAACACTCAGAAAGTGACTGTAGATGTACAACAACCTGAGAAGTGTTGATGCTTGGAAAACGGCAGCATTCTGGGATCAACAGTGCTATTCTTGCCTGGAGATGCTCCACTTTCTCTGCCTCCCAACACCTTCCTTGAGGGGCATGAAGGGTCTTCCAGGGTAGGGCAGACAGTGAGGACTGGTAGCAAAATTACACAGTTGAAGGGACCTCACATAATTTGGGCTGGGGACTGATGCAATGGTGAACTGACAAAATCAGTTGTGTGCGAGCAGAAAGGGCCAGAGGCTCTGCTCGTTTGAGGTTGTGGTCATGGCTGCAGGGAACATATGCTTGGCTGAAGTTGTGTGTGTGCTGAGTGGACCCAAAAGAACCCCAGGTAGCCAAACACTCCTGGCCAGCCCTGAGGCTATGAGCATGTACAGAAGAGCCATGAGAACACATAGAAGAAAGTACCAGCTGGGAAAGACTTGAAAGAGCCTGAAGTTTGAATGTGCTAACCCATACATACCCATATCCATTTGGCAGAATATGGGAGACTTAATCAACATGCTTGATTACATCTTGTCCATCACTGGCTACCATTAGGCCATGTAGGTGAAGGGGTGAACCCATGAAGCTATGCTTAAAAATAAAAGCATTAAGAAGAAAATAAAACACTAAAAAGACATAATAGCAGCCACACATCACAGAGAGCATATTTCACAGATTTAACCCAGGCAGTTTTCTAAGCAAACAGACATTAACATCAACTTTTGGTTGGGGGGGTGGGGGGATCATGAATTAGAAATGAGACAATATATTTTCAACAAAATCCATTTCAATTTAAAGTTACAAGACAGGAAAAGAATTGGAAAAGTGTGGCTATTCTCAGGAGAAAGCCAAAATAAAAACCACAACTCAATACAAATTGCCCCTGAGTGTGTCCATATGACCATATAGACCATAACTTCAAAGCAGCTATTGTAAGTATAAGATTTACATTTAGAAATGAGAATTTATAGATTCACATATGTAAAGAACCATGGACAACCATGCTTAAAAAAGTATAGGAAAATACAAATCAATAAAATTACAAATCAGCAAATAGAGATTATCAAGGAGACAAAAACTATAAAATGATCCGATTACAAAAATAAAATCTGTAGTAGAATAGTATAATAACTAAAGTGAAATATTCACTAGAGGAAGTGCTGAGAGAATATTCAACTTGACAGAATACAGAATCTGTAAACTTGATGATAGAGCAGTAGAAGTTAGCTAATCTGAATAACAGAGTCTTTACTGAAGAAAAATTGAACAGAAGGAGTTGCACATGGTGGTGGAGTAAGCGGATATATCATGAACATCCTCTGTAAACCACACTGGAAATAAAGCTACAGAGGGGAACAGTCACTGAAATGAATTAAGGCTACCTGAAAAAGAGACTTTTAACCAAGGATAGCCAAAACCACTTTGAGTCTGGTAGGAAGGGTGAGGTTGTTACAAAGGCTGGCCCATTCACAGGTGTAGTGGCCAAGGCAGTGGAGGAGCTTTGGGAGTTCCCCCTTTAAAGCAGAGAAGCCAGGACCACAAACCTGACTTCCAAGCACAGAGCCCCAGTGCCTGGATCAGTTGACCATGTAGCATCCAAAGGTGAAAGGTAGTGGTTTTTTTCTCTTCTAGGGAGAGAGGAGACACACTGGAGACAAAAACACTAGTTTGAAAAAGTTCTTAAAAGGATCAAAGCACAGGTTATATGTTCATAGCCACTCACATTGGGGCCCAGGGAAGGGAAGATGGTATGATTTGGAGTAGTATGAGCAGATTCTAGAGTCGGAGGCACTGGGGAGAGATGTGGAGGAGTGGCTGTGGGGTTTTCTGTACCAGGATATACCTGGATTCTGTATCAGCCATCTTTCTTGAGGAGAGCAAGCCCCTACCAGGGGAACAGCAATTACCTTACCCTGTGGGATACTGCTCAGCCCACCCTGCATCATTTTTTTTCTTTTTTGTTTTGTTCCATTCTTTTCCTTTTGTATTGTTTGGGATTTTCTTCTTTACTTCTTTGTTTTTTTCCCCATGTTGGATCTGAACCCCTATTGAGGAGACCGTGACATGTGCAGACTCGGGGGGGGGCGGTCAGAGATGGGCTGTAGGGCACAGCCATTCCAGATACTTTCCCAGGAAACATACTGGCACATTGCCTCAATGAGAGATGTGGAAACACCCTCTAGGTTTCTGCCAGAGACAAAATCTGAGCTCTGGGGACCTACCAGTTAGCCTATTAGGGGCCCCACCTTGCTGAGTACAGGGAATAATCTCAGATAGACTCAGACGAGTGGCTTGGGAGCAGGGGAATACACTGACATCTTCCCTGAAGTCTGACAGGCACATGTCACAGGAGATCCTGGAGTCCCATTCCCCCAATTCCTCCAGAAGCCCTCTCAGAAACAGTCAGGTATGACTAATCTAAGACTGACAGCAGGCCCAGGCCTGAAGGGAGAGATAGGCAGAGGTGGATCCTGCAGTGACTTAGGCTGTTTGCTGACACACCCAGGGTTGATAAAACCGAGTTTTGCCCACCCTGAGTGCAACTCTGCTGAGACAAATTTCATCTTGTTCTTTTCATTATTTTCATTATTTTTTCTTTTTCATAGCCCTTTTATTATTTTTTCTTTTTCTTCTATTTTTGTTGCTCTATTTTTTCATATCTCTTATTTTGCTTTTACCATTGATTACACCATTGTTTCCTTCTTCTTTTCTTTTTTCTTTTTGTTATTCTTTGTTCTTGTCCTTTGTTCCTGTTTTCCACTTTCATCATTCATATTATTTCTCTTCCGTTTTCTCCTCCCGTAATCACTTTGCTTTGGTCTACTTTTATAAGAGACCGTTCTGTGTGGCATGGGCCTAGGCAGGACCCACGCCCATGGATAGGTTCTCCCATGGGGAATCAGGCCTGTGGTGTACCTTAGACTGCTATGAGACTTGCTTTTGCTAATACTCCCTCACCCTGAATTGAGGCAGCAAGTGCTTACTGTAACTTCCTAAAGCCTGTGCTAAACCTCCCTTATGGAGTGTAACTGGTTCAACCACTTTTCCCCTTACTTTGCAACATTCCTCTCTTTGAAGTAATTAGCAGCATCCTCTTCTTTGTTTTCTGTAAAAGGTAATCACCTAAAGCAAACCTGTGCATAGTAAATGAGGACCATCATGTAATGTGCCCAGGAAAACAACAAAGGATTGTCAAAACAAGGGTCCAGGCTTTTTTCTCCTCTTGAGAGAGAAGCTATGCTGTCCCTTTTCCTCCACAGGACTTGGTGGTCTATGTGAATTTTTCATGCCTCATCCACAATGTGGTGGACCCCACGAGCTGGGGTCTGCATCATTCTTTTATACTATTTTTTCTTTTCTTATTTTCCCCTTTCTCTACTATTCCATTTTTCATTACACTTTTATTATTCTTTGACCTTTTTATTGTTGATATTGCTACTGTTGTTGGGGGAGTTACTAGTTTTTTTTTTTTTTTGCATTGTTTTGCTTTGTTCCGTCAGCTGTTGTACAACAGCATATAAGACATACTGGATGTTGAGCCTCTCAGTTTGCTAGCCAATTGGGACATCCCATCAACATATGGGCCAACAAAATTCAGAACTCATTTATGACAGGAAAACCCACATAATGCACACAAAGAACACTCCTAGAGCATCCAGAGCAGGAGATCATGGAGACTGCATGCCTGGGTCCCACAGGACTCCTATCACATAAGGCCACCAAGAAGATAGGGAATCAAAGCAGATCTATCTAATACATAGAATCAAAACAAAAAGAGACAGCTAAAATAGGAAGAGAAAGAAACAACTTCCAAACACAAGGAGGAATCTCCAGAAAAAGAGGTAAATGAAATTGAGGCAACAAAATGATTAGACATAGAATTCAAAGTAATGGTTATAAGGATGCTTAAGGAACTTAGGACAAAAACATCAACATGAAAAAGGACATAGAAAATATGAATAAAAACCAAATGGAAATAAAAAATGAAATATTAGAAATGAAGAATATACTAGAAGGAATTAAAAGCAGGCTAGTGAAAGCCAAGCATCTAATAAGTAATTTGGAACACAAGGTAGAAAAATCACCCAGTTAAGAGTAATAAAATGAAAACAGACAAAAGAATGTGGCTAGCTTAAGGGAGCTTTGGGACAACATGAAATGTAACAATATTCACAGTATAGGGATACTAGAGGGAGAAGAAAGGGAACAAGTAACGAAAACTGTGTGGAAAAAAAAATGATGACAGAGTATTTCCTTAACTTGGTGAAGTAAAAAGCCATGCAAGTTCAGGAAGCACAGAGAGTCCCCATCAAGATGAACTCAAAGAGGTGTACAACAAGACACATCACAATTAAAATGTCAAGCTTAAAGACAAAGAGAACATCTTAAAGGCTGAAAGAGGGAAATAGTTATCTACAAGGGAGGTCTAACGAGGCTGTCAGCTGATTTCTCAACAGAAACACTACAGACTAGAATAGGCTGACATGAAGTGTTCAAAGCAATGAAAAGCCAGGACCTGCAACTAAGACTACTCTATCCAGGAAGGCTCTCATTTAAAATAGAAAATGAAATAAAGGGCTTCCCAAACCCAGAAAGGTTAAAGGATTATATTTCAACCAAACTAGCATTGGAAGAGATGCTGAAGGAACTGTTTTAAGATGAAGTAGAAATAGAGAGAGAAAGGAGGACAGGAACAAAGGAGAAAAATGACAATGAATAAGTACTGATTAATAATAATCTTAAATATAAATGGATTAAATTTTCCAATCAAAAGACTTAGGGTAGCTGTATGGATAACAAAACATGATCCACGTATGTTTGATGTGGACTCTGACCAGCGTGTTGTGGCTATGATGAACAAATTCACACCAACTAGAGAAGTCCTGTGGAGAAGAAGGGCATGGCCACTTTCTGAGTAGAGAGTGCCCCAACCCTTGCCTGGACAGGCTTTTATTGCTTTTCTGGGCACATCATATCAAGGATGGTCCTCATTTATTATGCACAGGTTTGCTTCAGGTGATTACCTTTTACAGATAACAAAGGAAAGGATGTTGCTGATTACTTCAAAGAAAAGGATGTTGCAAATGCAAAGGGAAAAGTGGTTGAACTGGATACGCTCCATCCTTGGGAGGTTTAGCACAGACCTTAGGAAGTTACTTTAAAGATATGCAGTTGCCTCAATTCAGGGTGAGGGAGTTTTAGCAAAAACAAGCCTCAAAGCATCCTAGGTACAATGTAGGCCTGGTTCCCCATGGGAAAGCTGATCTGTGGGCCGATCTCCTGTATGCTGCCTCACACCTGCTGGTTTTCCGAATCAGGGCTGAGCTATATTCTCTACCGCCACATGGATCGGTTCCCTATATATGTTGTCTATGAGAGACTCACCTCAGAAAGAGAGATTTACAAAGGCTGAAAGTGAAGGGATGGAAAAAATGTTCCATGCTAATGGGGACAAAAAAAAAGCTGGAGGAGCTATACTTCTATCTGACAAAATATACTTCAAACCAAAGACTGTAAGAAGACAAAGATGTTCATCACATAATACTTATGTCCACCAAGAGGTCATAACACTTGTAAGCATATATGCACCCATATAGGAGCACTTAAACATATAAAGAAAATCTTGGAGGACTTTACAAAGAGATCAGTAGCAATACAGTCATTGTAGGGGATTTTATAATCCACTGACAACAATGCACAGATCTTTCAGACAAAAAGTCAACAAGGATATAGCAGCTTAAATGACAAGCTAAACCAAATGGATTTACTTAATATTTACAAAATATTTACTCCCAAAGAAGCAGAATATACATTCTTCTTAAATGCACATGGAAATTCTCAATGATAGACCACATTGTAGGGTACCAAATAAGCCTTGACAAATTAAAGATTATTGAAATCACATCAAGCAGTTTCTTGGATCTCAATGGCTTGAAACTACAAATAAACCTCAGGAAAAAACTAAAAAAACATTAAGATATATGGAGGCTAAATAGCATGTTATTAGATAATGAATGGGTTAACAAAAAAGAAAAAAATTTGTACCTTTTACAACAGCATAAATGGAACTGGAGACTATTGTGCTAAGTGAAATAAGCTAATTGATGAAAAACAAATATCATATGATCTGACTTATAAGTGGGATCTAATGAACAAAATAAACTAATGAGCAAAATAGACCTGGAGGCAGGAAATCATGGAATAGACTGTCAGAGGTAGGAGCGGAGGGGGAGAGGCAGGAACTGATTCAAAGAAGGCAAAGGGATGAGTCAAAGAACATATATAAAAGGATCCATGGACATGGAAAACAGTGTGTGGATTGATTATGGAAGTGGGTGCAGGTTGGGTGGAGGGATCCAAGGGGGAAAATTGGGAAAACTGTAATAGTATAAACAATAAAAAAAAGTAAACAGAAATCAGACAACTATGAGGTAATATCAAGCATACCAATGTACATGTACTGGGACTCCCTGATAAAGAAGAGGAAGAACAATGAGGAAAAACTTTTAAAGAAATTATAAACTCCTCAAATTTGAGGGATGTTGATCTATACATTTAAAAGCTAAATAAAAACTGATTAGCTACATGTATTTGCTACAACATATTTTATAGGCAACCAGCTGAAAACCACAGAATGCATGAAACACAATGCATCAAAATTTGTGATGTTGCTAAAGCAATCCCTTAGGGGAAATCTATGGCTGTAAATGCCTCTATGAGAAAAGAAAGATTTAAAATCAATGATGAGAAAGAAGAGCAACTTAAACTCAACCCAAGCAGAATAAATAAAATAAAAATGGAAATAACAATAATTAAAATGAGAAACAAAAAGCAAGACAGATAAATTGAAAAAAACAAGCCAGTTACTTCAAAATATTAACAAATTGACAAACCTCAAGCTAGAATTACCAAGAATATATAAGAGAAATCACAAGCTACCCAAAAGAATGGACAACACTACTAGTAATCTTACAGAAAGTAAGAGAGATTAAAGGGAATATTACAAGTAATTTATGTCAGCAAACTATGTAATTTACATTACATGGATGAATTCTTAGAATGACAAAAATTACTAAAGTGGACTCAAAAATAAATAATTAATCTGATTAAACATATATAAAAAGAACATTAATTAGTAATTAAAAATGTTTTTACAAAGAAAATTCTTGACTTGGATGGTTTCATTGGAGAAACTATCAAACATTTAAGGAAGGAATGATGTTGATCCTTCACAGGAAGTATTCATTCAGAAAACAGAAGAATTGAGATCAATTCCCAGAGTTCTATGAGGCCAGCATTACTCTGCTATCAAAGCCAAAGATACAGTAAGAAAAATAGACTATTAGGTCCAGGTGTTAGCAAATCAAAACCACAAACACACATAATAGATTATACAACATGACCAAGTGCCATTTATCCCAGACGTAAACAGTTGATTTAACATAAAAAATTAATGTGACACACAATATTAATTGAATATAGGACAAAACCTTATGATTATCTCAAGAGAGGCATTAAAAGCACTTGTAAAATGTAATGCTCATTCACTATAAAAACTTTCAACACAATAGGAATAAAATGGAACTACCTCAGCCTCATAAGGGCATCTGTCAAAACCCACAGCTGTCCCATGATTTATGCTGAAAGACAGAGTGCTTTTCCCTAAAGACAAGGAACAAGACAAGGATGTCTGCTCTTGTCACTTCTGTTCAACATTGTATTGGAGGTTCTAGACACTGCAACTGGAGAAAAACAAAATTAAAGCTTACCGGTAGATTGGAAAACAAAGGTAAAACAGTCTTTATGTACAGAAGACCTGCTCCTGTATGTAGAAATTTCCATGGAATCCATATACACACTAAACCAAAAGTAGGTGTGATAAACAGCTTTACCAAGTGCAAAAGATACAAGTTCAATATACAAAGTACCAATTGTATTTCTATACACTAGCAAGGAACAATTAGAAAATTAAAGAAAACATTTGCATTCAAAAATAAAACAAATATGAATAAAATAATTAGGAATTAATTTAACAAAAGAATAAAACATGTATGTGGAAAACTAAAAACTAATGCAAAGATAAATGGAAGAATATCTAAGTAAATGTAGAGAGTCCATGTTCATGGATTAGAAAATTCAATGTCTTCATGATCCAATCCGTCCCACATTGATCTATAAATACAGTGCAGCAGGATTTGTGGCCAAACATTAACAAACAACATAAAATTTACATGAGAACAAAAAATACCTACAACAGCCTAAGTAATTTTGGAAAAGAATACAGTTGGAAAACTGTGTGGTCACCCTGTGTAAGTGGTGGGTGGGGGACAGTCACCCAAAGTCTGACTTGGATGCACAAGCTGATGTTGCCATAAGCTGAAGGGGATGTGAATGGGTTGATTACTTACACCAGTGACGTTTCTGAAGACAGTTAGTGCAGGCTTCTCAGCAAGGCCTTGTAGCATCTGATTCAAAGCTTATATAAAAATAAATAA
>JAPYXV010005869.1:0-10210 GCA_028533065.1 Trachops cirrhosus | reverse complement strand
TCTACTCCCCGGTCTAGGCACGTAAGGGTCTTTGGGGTGCATCCAGGAACCCTGCCGGTTTAGGCCGGGGTCCCACCTTCCATGTGCTCCATCCTCACAGTTGGGCGGCTCTGCCCTGACTAACCCAAACCTTACCTCAGGTCTCCCACGGAACTGATCCTCCGGGTTTCCCTCCACTGGCTTTTCGGGATGAAAACTTCACTTCTCCTCAGGGGTAATGGCTTCTCCCCAGACCCTCCCGAATAAGCGCGCCCTCACAGGGCCCGTGGATAAAGAGGCGTTCGGAAAGAGGCAACGGGCATCGTGAAAAGAGGGCACGAGGGAAAAGGTGCCCCTAGGGACAAGTCCCTAAATGTCTAAAGGCCGTTTTAAAATCGGATGCTGTTGGCAAGGGCGCGGCCCTAGCTCATTCGCGGGCGAAGATGCCTCGCTTCCTGGAGGGGCGACGCCAGCCCCGAAGGACCCCCTGGGAAGGCCCGGCCAGGTCGAAAGGAGCTGTGGCGGGGACCGGAGCGGGACAGGGGCCCACCGCCCGGTCAGGCCTGCGAGCGGCCAGTTCTCACAGCCTAAATGAGTGATGGGAGCCCCACTCCCCGAGCCCCAGGGACTGCCACGCCCTCCAGACGCCCAGGAACTCACCGCCTGGGTGCCCACAGCTCTTCCAGCTCACTCGGTGCAGTGCCTAGTGCGCAGGAGCGGGGCCACGCAGCCGACTACAACTCCCGGCATGCCTCAGCCCCCCCACCCCCGCCCTTGGGGTCGGGTAGAAAGTGGCTGACGTGAGAGGGTTTGGGACTTTTCTTTAGAAGGGATTCTATTTCCGGTCACAGAGGCTTCTAAATCCCAGAGGATTGTCTGGGGCCTGTCATATTCTGGTTCCTTGCCAGGACTTCTCTCCCGTCAGCTCTAGAGTACCCGGAGCGGTTTGAGATGTGGAAAATAAATTTTAAACTGTAATGAAGAAAAAAAGGCTCTTATTTGCCCCAAAAAGGAACCTCAGCCCAGGATACACAGATTTAAGTTGCAACTTAAATTTTGTTCCACTGAGACAAAGGGAAGGCTGTCTTTTATAGTGAAAATTCTTGCTCAGTTTCTCCGTTAGGTCTGCTTTATGTAAATGAAGGATCCAAACATGCAATTCTGATTGAACAGGGCAGGTTTCAGTCCAATGATGGAAAGAAGAAGCCAGGGTGTTTCCCTGTAGTGCTTGATTCAGATGGCATAAATAAACCTGGCATAGCGCGGGAAGCAGAGTTCAGCCTGAACTACCCTGGGGAAGCTCCTGTCTGCAAATGGCTGCTAAGCTCTTATTATTTATAAAATTGGGGCCATGAGTTGATCCAAATGGGGAGTCTATCTCAGCAGATAAATTCCTTCTTGGGATCCATACTAACCTGTGAATCTGTTATGTCACAGTGATTCTCAAAGCTCTTTATGTAGGAAGGATTTCTAGGGAGAGCTTGTTTAAAAATTTGGTCCTCCATCCCAACACTCTGAGGCACCAGGGTCTTCCAATAGCTCCAGAATTCACATTTTAATAAGCTTTCTTTGTGATTCTGGTCTTTGGCTCACAGGTCACAATGGCCATGAGCTCCCTTTGTATTTTCTCTTAAAGACCTGAGCTTCCACTTGTGTACTGCACATATCTCTCTCACCCTTCATCCACCATCAGAAGGTTCTCAGGTTTGGGGGTTTGTCTGATACCCTACCCCTACTGTTTTCCAATTGGTTCCTCGCTGGCCCTGCCCCTGGAGTAAGATTTTCACACCTGGGTAATCAGTGGAGACTTGTAGGGCAGCTAGATGCTGTGTTGTCATTTGGTAAAGTTGTCATCACTTTGGTTTGGAGCTAGTACTGTTGGTTTTTGGACACCAAACTTTAGTGCTGGTACTTCCTATCCTTTAGTGCCTAGTCCTGCATGGGTTCAAGACAGAGAGAAGAGAGCTGCCTGCCATTGTACTTTCCTCAGGCCCTCATGGAAGCAACTCAATGGGGCAAGTGCACCACCTTCCTGAACCCACAGAAGCCAAGGTATTGGAGACAGCTCTGTCACAGGTGGGCAAAGGTAACCAGGTTCTTGGTGATCACAAAGAACTGAACTGAACACACAGAGTTTATAGCAAAAAGAAAGCAGATTTATTAAGCAATAGTACACTCCACAGAACATAGGAGCATGCCAGCTCCGAGCAGAGATTGATTTCAGGGGCTGGAGGGATTCTATTCTTATAGGGCAGATCTTTCCTGACTAGTTTTGGCAGGCTTTTATTGCACATGTACAAGTAGTTGTATTACTTTAAAGCTATTGCACATGTGGTCTCCCATGATAATCCTTGGTTGGCCACTGGAGAAGGTGACTGCACAATGTTAATTTATTATAATGCTATTATAATGAAGCAGGGGTCATGTAGCACCTTCTGCACAGGTGCATTCATGAGTCACCATGATTCAGCACTTTTCCAGAAAGCAGAAACAACTGGTCTTAGAACAAGGTCTCTGTCCTGTATTGATGTCCTTGATCTTAGCCCTGGGACACCTCCAGAATTTCATCCTTCCTGACTGTCTTGTGCCTCTGCTCTGCTAGCGCTCGAGTTTTGTTTATGGGCTGGGACATGGAGCCTCCAGCATGCTGACTGCTGCACGTGCTGTTTGTTGTTGCAAGAGGTACTGGGGCACCTTTGCCTGCAGTCACGGTTGGTTTCAGGGCCAAAGTAATCCAGGAGTCTGATGATGGTGTGTGGCCCAGGCTCCTAGGAGCAAAAAGGGCTCTTGATTGTGAAACTGAAGGCATCCCTTTACCTGGAGTCAGGAGCTGTCCCTGCTTGACCAAAGGCCCAGTGTGGAGATCTCACACCTGCCCTTCTGTGAATTCTGCCATTGGTTCCTGCAGAAACCTCTTGGTTGGCTCCTGGAGCTTTGCCATGGGTGGGTGGCTTTGGCCTGAGATGTACTCCATGAAGCAGATCCTGGAGCTGCTGGTGTTGGGGCAGTTCCTTACCACCCTGTCCCAGGAAGTCCACAGCAGTGTGCAGAGCTGCCCAGAAGCTGTGACTCTTAGAGTACAGGCAGAGAGAGCTTGTGACACTGAGGGAATAGGGGAGTGAGAGAGAGAGACAGGTTTCACCTGTGGTTGGTCGGCCCCAAAGACTGCAACATCACAGAGTCTTCCTTCCCCGTTTGGATTGTCTTGATTGGCCTGAGTAGACCTTACCTGGCCAAGTGACCTTTTGTAGTGTAGCCTGGAAATTCCATCCCCCAGATTTTCCGCCAAGAGCACAGAGTGAATAGTGAAGGGTGCCTGTTTCCACAGGGAGGCAGGGTGGCTACTGCAACAGTTAGTGTTGGCTGTGGACTTAGGTCAAAGGGGTTCAAATCCTGGCTCTGCTGGCTGCCCACTAGCTGTGTGACTTTTGGCAAGTTACTCTTCTTCCTTGGGCCTCGATTTTTCCCTGGCAAAATGGCTTCTGGAATTTTGATGATGAAAGGGACAGTAGCATGTATGTTGTGACCACACTGCTGTCACCTAGTTAGTGCTTAAAACTGTTAGGTGTTGTTATATTAGGGTTAGCAGTCTGGTCTCCTTTGAAGAGCTAGGTCTCATTTAATGGTGAACTTAGAAAACAGTTTTGCACTGAGGCTTTGAGGCAGTGCCCCCAGAACCACCCAAGTTAGTTTATCCAGAAATGAGGAATGGGAGTATCTGGGAAAGGTGGGGAGTAAAAGGGGAAGTAAAGTACATCAGAAGATCTACAGGGTAAGTTGTACACTAGCAAGGACCCTCTCTCCACACCCTCCACAAACAATCACATACACACATTTTCTCTCATGGACATGTCATCAAAAACCCCTTCTAGTTTAAATCATCCTTTTATCTTGTTGGGTCCAAAGAAGTGGATTGTTTTGCTGTTGAAGGTTTACTTTCAGATTTCTGTAATAATATTTCCCTTTCTATTGGTCTCTGTTGTGATTATGAGTGATGGCAAGTTGGCTCCAGGTTACAAACAATGGGCTGGGAACAGAAGTGCTTTTGGAGAAATCTTTGCCTCAGGAAACTGCATGAAAATTACCGAGCTTCAAGCTGGAGCTCAGGGACACTTAGGGAAACCCTGAAGTCTAGAGTAGTTGCTATTTCTTGCTCAACAGGACCACTCAGCTTCTCATCATCAATGTAATAGAATTTTGTGATGTGTTGTGGAAGGGAAAATTGATCAAGATCTCCACAAATTAAACTATGATGTAAGGCTGGAAATTCAATATATCCCTGAGGTAGGAGAGTAAAGATGTATTGCTGGCCTTACCAGCTGAAAGCAAAATGCTTCTGGTGGTTATAATAACACTTATTAGGAAAAAGAGTCTTATATTTACCAGATCAGTAGCTGCATAACAGGTACCAAGGGTTGTATTAATTTGCTCAAGTAATGAAAGCATATGTAGAATAGTAGCTGCAATTAGAATCACCATCTGGTTAAGTTTATAATAAACTACTGTCATCCTCCAAGATCCATCTTGTTTTCTACACAGGCTAAATAGGCAAGTTGAATGAGGATATAGTGGGAATCATCATCTCTGCATGTTTCAGGTTCTAGATGGCTTCACTAGTCTCTGAAATTCCTCCAGGAGTGTGGTGTTGTTTTTGGTTTACTGTTTTCTTAGGTACAGGAAGTTCTAGTGGTTTCCACTTGGCCCTTCTCACCTTAATATCTCTTACTCCAAAGATCAGAGAACCAATCTTGGGATTCTGCCAGTTACTGAGCATATCTATTCCAATTATACATTCTGGAATGGAGGAAATAACCATTGGATGAGTTTGGATACTTAATGGACCCACTGTGAGATGGAGCTGATCTAAAACTCCATGGATCACCTGACCTACATAAATACCCACTCTGTTGGGTGGACCACAGTAATGTTTTGGGTCTCCTGGAATTAGTATCAATTCAGAAGCAATGTCCAATACTCCCTGAAAAGTCAGATTATTTCCTTTTCCCTTATGCACAATCAGCCTGGTAAAATGCCATAGCTCCCTTTGGGGAAACTTGGCAAAAATATTAACAGTATACATGTATATTTTTGGCAGTATAGAGGGAGTCCTTCTTTTAGGCGACCTGGTCTACCCTTCATTCAAGGGGTTCTAAGTCTGTAAACTGGCTCAAGTCTAGGAATTGATTGGGGACCATTAATCTCTGTTTTGATTCAAATTAGACTTCAGTGGACTTAACATAGAACTTCTTACTTATTCTTACTTATTTACTTCTTACTTACTTCTTACTTCTTACAAACTCTTACTTATACAGCACAAGTAAGAATTTGGTAGACTGCCCATCTATTTCTCTTCAAGGGACACCATGATCAACTAGCCAACACCATAATTCTCTGTGACTCAGACTGTTCTCATTGCTTCTTGGACTCTGCTGTCCATTACAGTAACTATGCCCACCTTGTCTTTTGTCTATTGAATACTCTCACTTGGCCTCTGGCATCCTGGCATCCAGTTATCTCTATTCCATTTAAGGATACTGGTTCAGTGGCAGTAGTTATCACTGTAATTTCTGACCTATAGAGAAGAGTGAGCACAGAGCTCTTCAAAGTTGTTGGGGTTCCCCTCACAAATGTATTTCTCACAGTCATGAAAGATATGTTCTTTCAGGGTGGGTGAACAGATCTTCCATGATAAATCCACTTTTACATTTCAATCTCCCTAAACTTTGAGATTACAGCATACCAAAGCCATTCTAGCATTTCAAATTCATTTAGTGCAGACCACCTTTTGTTCTGTGTTTCAGCCAACCAACCAACAAACCAACAAAAATGATAGCACCTTTTCTGACCTCGTGAGCAGCAGGTTTGAGTCCAGAATCTCTGTTTAGTGGGCCCATTTCCATATATTTAGCCTGATACAACTTTATGTTCTTCACACTGTTATTCCATACTCTTAATATTCATTTCCACACAAATTCCTCAGATTTATGTCTGTGTAAATTGGAAAAGTCACACACTTCTTTTGGTGCATAGTGTGCCTCCTCATGGGTCACACTTTGTACTTCACTTTTTAGAACTTTCAGGGACTCAAGGCTAGTTACCAGTCAAGAAGCAAAAACAGGTGTTAAGGGGTAGATTCTGAGGATGATCAGTGGTGTTTTGGAAGTGAACTACCTCAGGGGAAGCTATTAAAGATTTTCAGGCACAGCAGGGTTAACCTCTTCAGACAGGGGTGGAAGGGTTGCTTCTATTGGCAGAGAAGACTAAGAAGAATTTAGGGGTTTGCTGTCCCCAGCTTTATTTCGATCTGTCCATATGACCCCATTCTAATATTCAGGATCCCATTTCTTTCCAGTCAATGTCCTTACTTTAACAGAAGACACTCTGTGAAGTTTGGAACTTAATTTGCATTGTACTTTAGCCCTGGCAGGATGATCATCTGAGTTTAGTTTTCAGAAATCTTTACCCTGTGGCCACCTTGTGATTACTGTATTTTTTAGTTAAATAATTCTCATGCAGTTATTTTTAAATAAATTCTATTTGTTTTATGAGATTTTAAGTTTTTTCCAAGAGATTTTGTAATTTCTTTTTGAATTTTTTTTGATGACTGCTTTAAAATCTTCTTCAGAGAATTTTGATATCTGAATTATCTCAGTGTTAAGGTCAGTCTGTTGTCTTTTCTCATTTAAGTTGTAAACTTCTTTGTTCTTTGTATGATTTTTATTAAATCCTGGACATTTTGGGTATTATTAGGAGACACTAGATTCTTTTTTTATCTTTAGCAGGAAGTCCCCCTTTTTAGGTTTGGCATACAAGTCCTGGCCTACTGTTGTGGACTATAGTTGTGATAACAGTATAATTTTCAGAGATTATGTGGTGCTACATTGCTATGCTTGGTTTTTTAGCAAGTCTTCCCTGCTGACACTGCTTGAGGGGCTGAAAGAATCTTTCCTAGGCCTGGCCACCTAGTGGTGGGGAAGGGATTCTGCTAACTTCTGGAAGAAGGAAATCATTTATGCTTTCCTGTTTTGGGAACTGCTGGAGGTAGGAGTCCTGACATGAAGGTCTGGGGAATATTTTATGGGCTTAGCACTTATGGCCTAATTTCCTTTGCTGGTGCCTCCCAGCGGCAAATTGTCTCTGGGTGGGGGGGGCATTCTCAAGTTCCTGGACCAGCACTCCTCTGAGACATAGGCCCAGGGATGGACAGAAGAGCCCAGCTCCCTATGGTCTGCTTTATCATCACTATGCTTTGTGGTCCTTGTCCCCACCAATCTCATTTCCCTTTGTTTAGCAGGGAAAAGTAGACATGGCAAAGCTCTTTTTTTTTATTGGTCCTTAAATATAGGACCATCCTTAACTGTCCTTGACCTTGTGGAAGAATTTTGGTTTTGAATATACTATGCCTTACACATCCAGACCTACTTAACCACCATAAGAAGTTACAGTGGAAAAATATTTAAGGATATGAACCAAATTTTTTCTTTTTCAAAATCATTTTTTGCTGCTCATGACCCTTCTGTCATTGAAGATGAAGAATTTCCTTCAACAGAAGAATGGTGGGTTGCTGGGATTATACCCTAAGAACCCTGAAACACTAATTCAAAAGAACTTATGCACCCCAGTGTTCATAGCAGCACAATTTACAATCATGAAGTCCTGGAAGCAATCTAGGTGCCCATCAGTGGATCAAAAAACTGTGATACATTTACACAGTGGAATACTACCCAACAGAAAGAAAGAAGGAGCTCCTACCCTTTGCAACAGCATGGATGGAACTGGAGAGCATTATGCTAAGTGAAATAAGCCAGGTGGTGAAAGACAAATACCATATCATCTCACCTAGAAGTGGAACCTAACCAACAAAACAAACAAGCAAGCAAATTATAACCAGAGACATTGAAATAAAGAACAAGCTGACAGTAACCAGAAGGGCAAGGGGAGGGAAATAATGGGGGAAAGAAGAGAAAGGAAAGTAGTCAAGGAAAATGTACAAAGGACACATGGACAAAGCCAAAGGGGGAAAGGATGGAGGGTGGGAGGTGGGGGTGGGTAGGGTGGGGGAAAGTAGTGGTGGGAAAATGGAGACAACTGTATTCAAACAACAATAAAAATTATTTAAGAGAGAAATGCTTTTAAAAATAGAAATAATAACAATTTTTAAATGGTTTTTAAAATTTGAAAAAAAAACATAATCTCACTGGTCATTTTGCTTGCCCACATCTTCCACTGCTTCTACCTCTTAGCTCTCCCTGTCCTCCATTCAGTTTAGCTCTCACTTCTGAATGCCCAGTTTCCCACTTAATTCCCATTTCCAATTTCTTGAGTAAGTATCTGCCCTTTCCAGCAATTCTTTTGGGGAACTTTTTTTTTCCGGAAGCCCTTGCACTACTAGTCTTGGTGACTTATGGGCCAGCTTCTCTTCAGTCAAATGAGTTCTCTTCTGTTAAGTGTGGCCTGAACAGGTTTAGTTCACATGGCACAAATAAAGGGACCTGGGGGTTCCAATCCTTTGGGGCAATGAGAAAAACAATTACCTTTAGAAGGCCCTGAAGGTGTGATAATCTTGTATTAAAATGACTGTATTCTCATTTTTTATATCAAGTAGAATTGATAAAAACACACAGCTGTGGTTTCTAAATGATATTCTCATGAGTATCAGAGTAATAAAAAAACAGTGTCCTAAGATTCCCACCCAGTTCATGGCCTGTTCTTAAGCAACTAGGTTTTACAATGAACACAGTGGTTGTCTCTCTAAAATGTCTAGGGAGAAGAGTCTTGGGTCCTGGAGTGACCTATTACTACATCACTATTCCCTTGCTTTTTTCACACTAGAGGTGGAAGAACAGTGACATGCAGCATGATGTCACCATCCTCAGTGTCCAAGAGCTGCTGCTTAGAATGTGAGAATGAACAGACTCCCCTTCAGTGTAAATCAAGAAAGCTCTATGGCATAAAAACACATCAAATCAAAAGGAGTAAAAATGCAGTTTTATTTTAACAGCTGAAAAGGGGAAGAATTTGATATTCTAAACCATATTTTTTTTGCATTTTCAAAAATCACAGGCAGGCATAAGCGGGTAAGTCACATGAATTTTTGCAAACTGGTGTGGCTTATGTCAACATCCACACCAATTTGACAGATCCACATCATTTCTCTGAATCGCCAATTACCTAAAGAGTACATAGCTCACCATGTTACTGGAGGCCACATTGAGTTTTATGTATTTATCTGCACTTGTCCTGAGGATCGGTGAGGGGGGCTTGCTGGGAGTGATTTCAGCCTGGCCTTTATCCATGACTGTTCGACACCACAGATGGCTGCAGAAGAGATACAAACTAGAAAGCCTGAAAAATATGGTGAAACCCAGTTAATCCAGTAGACCCAGAGACCACTTCCTCCAGCCCCTTCCCCACCACACACTCATTTGCTTCCAGCACCAGTAATAAAAGACTGCTTTGGGACATTGTCAGATTAAAATGCCAACCTTATAATTTCTGTCATCTTGTCATGCACATGGGACTGTGTCTAGAATCTGTGTTTCCTTCCATTCCTGTTTTCCATTGCTATATCTGTAGTGTAGATTTTTATATATTGTATGGAAAGCTCGCTATCATGGGTACTCCCACTTCTATTCTCTTCAGTTTACTGAATAATAAGCTCATTCATGGCAAAATCCTGTTGAGAGTCATGACTGTGCTTGCACTGAATGTATAGATTCATTTTTGGAAGAACTGGTAAAGAGTAACAATAATTAATTCTATATACCAAGAAATGGTATTTTTAGTGTCAAAACAAGAAAGACATAAAAAGTTTCATGCATATTTACCACTATTTTTTAATTAAATTTTTTAATTTTTTTATTTTAGATTATTCAGTACAGTTTCTATCTTTTAATACCATTCCAGCCCACCCACTCATCCCTCCCCACCTCCCTTCCATTTCCAAGCCCCGTAGTTTTGTCCATGTGTCCTCTATATATGTTCCTGTAAACCCTTCCCTTCTCCCCTGAAATAACCTCCGCTCTCCCCTCTGGTCACTGACATCCCCTCCTCTATTTCAGTGTCCTTTGTTATATTTTACTTGTTTCTTTGTTTTGTTGTTTAGGTTCCTGTTAAAGGCGAGATCATATGGTATTTGTCTTTCACTGCCTGGCTTGTTTCGCTTAGCATAATGCTTTCCAGCTCCATCCATGCTGTTGCAAAGGGTATGAGCTCCTTATTTCGTTCAGCT
>JAPYXV010005868.1:0-10210 GCA_028533065.1 Trachops cirrhosus | reverse complement strand
GGGAGGGATGGGTGAGTGGGCTGGAATGGGAGTAAAAGATTGAAACTGTACTGAATAATCTAAAATAAAAAAAAAAAAAAGAAAAAAAAAATAAATTGTGGGAAACTTTAATTGTGTTACATAAACAATTCCAGTGGTATAGCACCCCATGGAAGAATAACACATTTTACCCAAGATTTTCACCTCTTCCATTTGGGAGGGAAGTACTTGCATGAGAACAACCCACACAGCAGCCACGAAAGGGCACCATTCGCATGGTCACAACACCAGAGGCCTCTGTTCCCTGTCACCATGGCCAGTGTTCAGCTTCGGCACCGATCAGTGTTCCCATGTATTTATTTGGGAGAAAAGGGGAAGAATGAGTGATGATTTTACCTCTGAATAAAAGCACAGTAGAACAGGAAGGCTGACTTCATACATTGTTATTTGAGTCAACAAGTGCCTCCCCACCCTCGATTCCCAAGTATTGCCATCAGCAATCAAATTGGTTTTGTTCTTTCCTAGTTGGTAATTCTGAAGATTGTGTTGTTCGTTGCTGGAGTGTCTCCTATGTTGTGCATGTTTAATGCTTAATGCAGTTTGTAAATGGCTGCTGTAGCACTGACTGCTAGTTCTCACCCATTGTTTTATATAAATGAGCCTAAGATGGTTTCTGGTATTGACCCCTAAGATCTTTGTTACTTCACTGAAGGTTGAGATCTATTAGTTCAAAAGCCTACCAGCATCAACTCAAAACTTGACACATCCAATTATTTAAAAAATATGCTTGTTTAGCATATTTTTTAGCCTTTTGGAGACTAACTGCTTTGCATGCCCTGTGAAACTTAACCCTATATCTGCTGGTCATTGATAAGATAGAGTTTGTGGTTATAAGACCCCAAGCTATGATGGCCCTTTGTAGCTCTCCGACCCAGACACATATGACCTATCACATAAGCCTCCTCTCCAACCTTCCTCTTCCCTTGGATTTTCCCTGTGCTCTTCTCCTCCTGAGTGAGGGCCCTCACACTGGACATTCTCATGCAGTCAGGGACTCCCCTGCTCATGCATCCCTGTGCAAGTGCTATCCATATGAGGACACTGCAAGAAGACAGCCATCTATGAACCAGAAAGCAAGCCCTTGCCAGACACCAAATCTGCCGGAACCTTGATCTTGAATTTCTCAGACTCCAGAACTGTGAGAAGTAAATGTTGTTTAAGCCACTCAGCCTATGGTATTTTTGTTATAGCAGCCTGAACAGACAGAAGATGACAGTCATCATAGGAAAAACTTTGCAGCTGAGACTCAGAGAAGTGGGAGCATGAGGGATATTTGGGGAATAGCAAACAAGCCAATTGATTGAGTTAGGGAGCACACACAGGGAAAGATTAGGAGAAAAGCTTGAAAAGTGCATTTGTGTCACATTATAAGGCCCTTGAACACCATGGCTCTGAATGCAATGGACTTTGGCCAGTAGTGGAGGGTCCTTGAAGGCTCTTGAGTGAGAGAGTGATGTGATGAGAACCGTGCACCTACAAGATTTATCTGGAGACAGCGTAAAGTCTAGTCTGAAGAGGGGAAAGACACGCACTTAAAAAGATTTTACTTTAGCAGGTTTGCAGTGATCCAACAAGATAATGAAAGCCTGAATGAAAGAGGTAGAGGAGGAAGATGCAAGAGGTTATTGATCATTTCTCCACCCATCACACAGATGATGCCATCCTCAGTGTCTCATTTCTGTCTATTTTCATCATTGCTGTTGTAGGTACCTAGAAGCAAAGTGGTATTGCTATAGCATGATCACATTTCTTCACATTAAATACATTAAAATACTCACAAAGAGATAGAATTACATTCTCTGATAGAATGAAATTCTCTAATAGAATAAGAACAAAATGGTTAACTAGAGACTTGTTGGCTGGAAACAGCAACTACTCATAAAGACAGTTAATTTACAATGAAAGCCATAAATTCATGTGTTGATCTGGTGGTATCTTTCTATAAAATACATTTGCAGTTGTTTTTCAAAATATCTACTAGTCTCATGAATTAATAAAATTTAAGTTAAGTATTTCACTGGGGAGGAAATAATCAAGCATAGTAGACTTCTGTAATGTATATGAAGCAATCATCTAGAATAACATCAATTGCTCAGGTGTTGTTAACAGTGCCCAAGCCATTGGGATGTTGAAACTGCAGCTACTAAGGAGAATGGTTTCAAAACTTCCTTTAAAAAGCATTTGCTTCCCTAGTCAGTGTGGTTCAGTTGGTTGGAGCATCTTCCTGTAAACCAATGTCATGGGTTCCATTACCAGTCAGGGCATATGGCTAGGTGTTGGGTTTGGTCTCCAGTTGGGGCTCATTCTAGAGTCAACCAATCCTTCACTCTTTCCCTTTCTTCTTCTCTCTCTAAAATCAATAAGCATGTCCTTGGGTGCGAATAAAAAACAAACAAACATTTGCCTATAGTCTTAATGGAGTATTTTCCTCTTCTGTATTCATTTTATCTTATTCCCCCCAAGTACGGAGGAGTATTTGACTCCTGGAAAATCACCCCCATTCCACGGAAGAAACAAGTTATCCACGCTATGTCAATTAATGCTTTTCATTACTCCATGTTTCCATTTGCTTTTCATCACCTAATGTTTCCATTTCTACAGTGAATGGTTTAGGACTCATGACCTGACACAGGGAATCTATGGAAGATCACTAGCCTTTGCCTGCCAACAATAGCAATTTTGACTTAACTTGGCTAAAATAATGAAATTTACTTTCTTTTACAGCAAGAAGTCTAAAGGTAGAGCCATCTTAGGCATACCACGGTAATGTCTCTAGTCTCAGCTTTGCCCTCTCCGATGGCTTGGTATTGTCCTCAGGATGTCCTTCCTCATGACCATAAGAAGGCTGCCAGCAGCAACTAGGATGACACACATTTTTGTCTGAGACCAAGTGGGTGAAATAGAGAGGAAGCCTCTCACCCTTTGATACAACTGGGCTCATTTAGGTCATATGATCAACCTGAGCCAATAACAGACTGGGAGAATATTTTTCTGATTAACTTAAGCTTTGAGTCCTGATTCAATCATTGGTAAGAGGAATTAAAGTGCTAAATTGGGTTATATTAGTCAGGATCCGTGCAAGGACCTAGAGATTAGATGGATACCCAAAAAAGAGCAATGTGCTCTTAGGAATACCTCTTAGAGGTGGAGAGAGATGAATGCTAGTGCAAAAAGATATGCATGCTATCAGCTGGGGCAACAACCTGATTGGTGAGTCGTGAAACAGATTACTCTGCAGCTATTTCAAAGCAGGTGGCAGAGGTGGCAGAGAACTGATTAGATGCATCACTCCTATCAAGGACTGAAAATGGTAGAGGGTAGCAATGGAGAGAGGATTTCATGTGAAAGATTTAAAAGAAAGAGACACTGGTGCTCTGTGAGTCTTGTGCCTGCATCCTAAGGGCCAGGGTGCCTACTCTTAGTACAAGCTGAGTAAGAGGGGCTTCAAAGGAATCACCTGAGGAGCCTGCTGTTTCCCTACAGCTAGAGAATCAGCATGGATGTGACTTGACTCTTGTCCTGGAAATCAAGAATCTGGAGATGGGCTGGCAGGCTGTTTTGGTGGCAGTGAAGAGGGTTGCTGCTACGCTATGTTGGATCTGCATTCACAGAGTTTTGGGGACAATAAATGTGTGAATGTTTCCTGTGGCCAGGGTGTGGGCCACATGGGTGAACTTGAGAGTCAGTAGGAGAACCATCTTAGATCTTTTCCTTTAGGATCACGGGAGGAGCAATGAGACCTCAACAGAAAGGAAGGTGAGGTGGATCACTCCTTCCAAAAAGCTTGTAGAAGGAGGAAGTACACAAATAACATGGATTTGCCTACATCATAGAAACCACAAATGCAAGATTGACTACTGAATACTGAGATCTCTACAGAACCCTCCCAAAGTAAGTCAAACTCACCATATTTTTGAACTATAAGATGCACTCCCCAAATTTGGGAGGAAAGGAGGGTGCGTCTTATAGTCCGAATGTAATTTACCTGGTTCGCTGTGGTAGGGGCAGGGGTGGGGAGAGGGCAGTGGTGGAGCGGGGTCACAGCTGCATTTTCTCTCCCAAATTTGGAGGAAAAAGGTGCGTCCTATAGTCCAAAAAATACAGTAAATATCTGCCAGACCCAGAAAGTGTGAAGTCATCTTATCACACTACTGGTCAAATGAAAATTATTCCCTTTCCTTTCCAGACTCTCTGCTGTCCACTCCCACAGGAATCATAAATTGGGAAGCAAGCTGCATGCAGAACAGCAGGGACAGAAAGAAGAACCATACCCTTTACCCCCTGCAAGTAGTCAGTCTATAGCAGGCCCTATTTCATTGTGGGAAAGGAGAAGATTTTAAGTTGAAATGAAGTTTAAAGAGCATTTTCAGTAATAGAACTGACACTGTCTTTGCATTCTATAGTGACTTTTGAACTTTGTGTTAGTTAAGACACCTCCAAATCACAGGCTTTTCAGAAGCTTTCACCCTGAAACCACTGTACTTTGGCCATGATCTGCATGAGCAAAAGGAGTCCTCCGTGTCATACCTTTTCATAACTGGGAAGATTATGACCAGACTCTGGGGCCTCTGCTACAGCTGCCTCCAAACAAACAAACAAACAAACAAACACACACACACACACAAACAGTATCTTAACGACTGTGCTCGCAAAAAGCAGCAACAAAAGTGTGGCCTCTTGCGTACAATGTTCGCTTCCTCCTAAATCTGGCATGGGGGTATGTGCCCAGTGAAATCTAAATCAGGTGCAGACCTCCTGCTGAAGGGAGTCTGAGAATGCAGCCTTAGCTGTCTGGGCTCAGGCACGCAGCAAACACACCCTTGTCAGGGAGGGTCATGGAATCCAGGGAGCCAGTCTGCTGTCTCTGCCACAGTGCCCACACCACATACCTGGGAGCTCTACATCCTGAGTAGTTTCACTGCATGAATGTGTTCACTCAGGAGATAGGATTATAAGGAAATTGCCTTACAGCCTCCCTGTACATTTAGGAGCCAACTACTCACTGACATACAAGAGTCTGCTATAGATCCAGGAGACACCCAGGTGTAACCATTCACTGTCTCCTGCTAAGTGGCTATCTTTCCCCTGACCCTGCTCTCTCCTTGAGCAATAAAACTTCTCCCCACAGGTCTCATCAGAGCCTGTTCACACCTTATCAGTCCTTTCGGACCCCTTTGAAGGGCTACCTCCTCTAGGAGCTTTCCTTTCCTTGGCTCTCCAGGCCCCTCTGTGATTTGCAGCCAGAACACCATTTTCAATTGCACTTGTATAAGCCTTGGATTTGTTTGCAAATTTGTTCATTAATTCATCCATAATGTTTAAGGAACCCATACAAGATGCTTTGCTGGGTGCTAGGTGTTGAATAATAAGACAGACATGGTTTCTGTCTCCTTAAAGCTTACCAACTAGCATGGAGGAGACAGACATTAAGCAAGTAAACAAACATGTAAATATAGAATTACAGGATGTAATAAGAGCTGTGAAAGTAAATTTTTAGATGTGTTCAGAAGGTAAATCCAGGGTCTACTTTAAGTTGGGTGGTCAGAGAAGGTGTCTCTGAGGAAGCAAAATCTAAATCAGAAAGCATTAAGTAGGGCTTAGCCAGGTGCACAGTAGGAGGAAAAACATTTCAGGCAGAAGGAATCATATATTTAAAGGCTTCAAGTCAGGAAAAAGATCAAAGTATTTTCGATACTGAGAGGACAATATGTCTGGGGCATTGTGGCATGGGGCCAGTTGCAGGAGTGAGAGAAAGTTAGAAATATAGGCAGATCATGTGGGGGCTTCCAGGTCAAGAACTTTGGATTTACAGGTGGGGGTGGGGACTGGAAGAAATTAGCCAAAGAACAACTATGCTTATATTATATGCATAGCTCATGGACACAGACAGTAATGTGGCGAAGGCCAGCAGGGGTGGGGGCTAAGGGAACAAGGATAAAGGGGGTGGTAAGCTGTAACAGTGTCAACAATTAAATAAATAAATAAATAAATAAATAAATAAAATAAATCTTTGGATTTAAAGTTAAAGATATTGGACAATTTTTGAAGGATTTATGACAGAGCAGTAATACGACCACATTAATGTTTTAAAAGAGTGCGCTGGTTCTTCAGTGCAAACTGAATTGCAGAAAAGCAAGATTCAAAGAAAAGGAACTGTCTGGGGAGCAATTACAAAAGCATAGACGAGAGGACACAGTGGTTGGCTGCTAATGGGGGTTGCAGAGGAGATGGAAAGAAAGGTCTGTAATTGAGATCATAAGCTTTGTCTCTTTTGTGTGTGCCAGGCACCTGGCTTGGTGGAAACCTACAGCTGTACTCAGCAAGTAAATATAATGAATCAATAAACTAATTAGTTAATTCATTACATGCTGTTTTAATCTTTTAAAAAGAAGAGCTGATCCATACTGTTAACTGGATCAAATATTTCACAACCGCTGAGGAAGCAATTACATAGACACATAGTCAATCTCGTTTGTTTGCTAAGAAGATAGACTTGTTACAAGAGTTAGTCTTGTAACTTTGGTCATGTTAACAACTAAATAATACAAAGTTATGCTTAGTGACTATGCTGGGTGACCTGCTAGCATCACCAACACTGCTGCTGGATGGCTCCACTGACATGTTGCCCTGGGAACCAGATACAGCCATTGACATGGCCACCATTCATCCTCCCAATGGCTTCTGGGCAATCCTTGCTTCTTCTTAATGCTGCTTTCTGATTCATAGTCTAGGGTGAATTTCTGGTTAGTGGAGTGGGGCTCAGGGGCTCATATCCTTGAAAGGTGGGAAATTGAGCTTCCAGGGTTGGAGACAGGCTTGCTTCTTACCAAGATTTATCAAGTGCAGAATTTTCCAGACTTAGGAATTGGGTTTAGATATTGGGATCCTAAAAGAGAGTGACAACTACCACCTATTATCCCCATCAGATCATAAAAGTAAACAACATTTAGCACCAAATGGTCAAAGAGGGCACATTATAGTATATAGGGCTGCCTATTAATGAAGTACAGTTTTTTTAATAGAAAATTCACTATATTGTTTTCCTTTTTTTTTCTTTCCTTTATTCATGGTGAAGCTCTGCCTTGTGGCAGGTTGGCCCGCAGAGCTGCTCTGGGAGCGCATGTCTGTAGTGGACGTGGGCTTCGGAGGAGCGAGCTCAGCCTTTGTCTTTCAGCTCTGCCAGTTAGCAGCTGTGCCATCTCAGGTTAATTAAATTTGAGATTTAAAGTCATTCTTTGTAAAGTGGGAATAATAATTCCTAACTCTTAGAGTTGTTGAGGGAATTAAATGAGGTAACGTGTGTAAATGATTCACAGGAAGCCTAGAACATAGGAACCAGGGGTCGATGCTCCTCTTCCGTTCCAACCCACTTGCTCTGTGACAGTGTCTGCACCCTGCACTAGAACCCTGGACTGTCTGCCCTTCGCAGGCATGGGCTGAGCTAATGTTTACTGTTGAAATTCCAGTACATCGTACAATGCCTGCATAGTAAGTCCATAATAAGTGCTTAGTGACTGCTTGCCAAATAAGCAACTAGGTATTACTTAATTACTGATTGTATGAAGTAATAATGTAAAACACATGACATCATCCTTGACACAGAGTAGGTATTTTTAATATAAATATAAATTTATATTATAAATTTTAATATAAATATTATATTAAATATAATATAATATTCAGTGGTATTAAGAATATTCATATTGTTGAATAGTCATCACCAACATCCATTCCCAGAACTCTTTTTTTTAATTTTAAGATTTTATTTTTAGAGCACTTTTAAGTTTACAATAAAATTGTGAACTGGAAGGTACAGATATTTCTCATATGGCCCCTACTCCCATACATGCATAGCCTCCCCCATTATCAACATAACTTACCAGAATGGTGCTTTCTTTCTTTTCTTTCTTTTTTATCAATGATGAACCTACATTTATACATCATAATCACCCAAAGTCCATAGTTTACCTTAGGGTTTACTCTTATGTTGTATATTCTATGGGTTTGGACAAATATATAATGACATACACTTATCATTATAATATATGAGTGGGGACCCCCCCCAAAATAGAATTATCTTCTGGAGGTCAGGACCCTTGTAGTACAGGCTTCTCTTGCTAGGTGAGTGTTCTAGGAACCCATCTGTATCAGTGTACCAGCTGGCATTGTTGTGAGAGGCTGCATTCAGCTTCAGTGAATTTTTTTGAAGACCCAAGGTATTTGCCCGTTTCATGATGGCTGATTTACAAGCTCACCTGCCCACACTGCACTGAGTGTTCAGCAGCTTTTGGCCAAAATGGCATGACCCCTGTGCCCTACCCTCCATATTCACCAGGTCATGCCTCAAGCAACTATTTTTTTTTCCTGGATGATAAAATTCCTCAAAGGGAAAGGTTTTGTCAATGTGCAAGAGGTGAAACAAAAAAATGGCAGAAGCACTAAAAGACATAAAAATTGATGAGTTAAAAAACTGTTTTGAGCTGTGGGAAAAAAGTCTTCGTAGGTGTATTTCATCAAGTGGAGAATACTTTGAAGGCAACTGAAGTTTAAACATATGAATAAATACACATTTTTTATAAATAAATTTTGTTTTTTGGGGGGTCCTCCTCATATATTGTATTTTCATTGCCCTAAAAATCCTCTGTGCTGTGCCTATTCATTTCTCTACCACCCTCACTCCCTGCCACCCCAATCCTGCCAACCACTGATTCTTTTGTTGTTTCTACACAGCATGGGGCGAAAGTGGGTTTACAGTTATTTGTATGGGAATTAGTACAATAATAAATAATACAAGAATAAACTCCGTGTTTCTCATACTCACAACTGCAAATCTACTTTTGTTTCTTGCTGTTGTTTTATCTTCTCTAGATGGTCATACAGTAGGAAGCATGCAGTATGTAGCTTTCTCAGATTAGCTCTTTCGCTTAGTAATATGCATTTAAGCTTCCTCTTTGTCTTTTCATGGCTCAATAGTTCTTTTTCTTTTTTTTTTTGTACTGAACAATATTCTATGTCTGGATGTATCAAAGTTTATTTATCCATTCACCTACTAAAGGACATTTTGGTTGCTTTCAATTTCAGCAATTATGAATCAGGCTGCTATCGACATCCATGTGCTGGTTTGTGTATGGATATGAGTTTTTGACTCATTTGAGTAAACACAAAGAATGTGATTGCTGGGCTACATGGTGCAAGTATGTTTAGTAAGAAACTTCCAAATAGCCTTCCAAAGTGACTGTACCATTTTCAGTTCCTATCAGCAAAGAGTGAGAGTTCCTGTTGCTCCATGTCCTTGCCAGTATTTGGTGTTCTGTGTGTTCCAGATTGCAGTCATTCTAGTAGGTGTGGGGCATTCATGGAGTATCCCTTCACGTACTTATTTATCATTTATATCTTCTGTATATCATCTACATATCTTTTAAGATGTTTTGCCCATTTTCAAATTGGTTGGTCATTTTCTTTTTTTATTCTTGTTATTTTAATCTTTTTTAATTTTTTAAATTTTATTTTAATTGTTGTTCAAGTACAATTTTCTCTCTTTTACTCCCATCCCAGCCCACCCACCCAGCCCTCCCCACCTCCCTTCCATTTCCACACCCCCTAGTTTTTGTTCATGTGTCCTTTATACTTGTTCCTGTAAACCCTTCTCTTCTCCCCTGAAATTCCCTCCCCTCTCCCCTCTGGACACGGTCAGCCTGTTCTCTGTTTCAGTGTCTTTGGTGATATTTTGCTTGTTTGTTTGTTTTGTTGTTTAGGTTCCTGTTAAAGGTGAGATCATATGGTATTTGTCTTTTACCGCCTGGCTTATTTTGCTTAGCATAATGCTTTCCAGCTCCATCCATGCTGTTGCAAAGGGTAGGAGCTCCTTCTTTTTTTCTGCTGCATAGAATTCCACTGTGTAAATGTACCATAGTTTTTTGACCTATTCATTTACTGATGGGCACCTAGGTTGCTTCCAGCACTTGCCTATTGTAAATTGTGCAGCTGTGAACATTGGGGTGCATAGGTTCTTTTGGACTGGTGTTTCAGGGTTCTTAGGATATAATCCTAGCAGTGGAATTGCTGGGTCAAAAGGCAGGTCCATTTTTAGTTTTGTGAGGAAGTTCCATACGGTTTTCCATAGTGGTTGTACCAGTCTGCAATCCCACCAAGAGTGCACTAGGGTCCCTTT
>JAPYXV010005867.1:0-10210 GCA_028533065.1 Trachops cirrhosus | reverse complement strand
CCCTTTGTAATGCAGAGTGTGATGGGGAAGATAATCAGGGAAAGAGCTCTGTTAATTTGAGCTCAGTGGTGGTAGCTGTCATTGTGAGAGGTAAAAATAAAATTTAGATAAGATTCTTCACTGTGAGCCTACTGAGAAAATTTTCCCACAACAGCATTGAATCTTAGGGGTCCACCAGTCAGTTACCAGCTTTTCCTCCTGGCCAAGGCAGGCCAGATGAGGAAGCTTTCCAGACACAATGGTGGCACAACTGTGCCAGTGACAAGTTACCAGCAACCAGGAGGTAAGCAGATGGTGCTGTTCAAGTGTAACCTTTGTCTGGGTAACACTCACACCTCTATAATCATTCAATTTCCCCACTTCCCATGGTCCTTTTTACACCATGGGTCAAAAGCAGAACTGAAGTAAATTAAAAATAAAAAAGAATAAATTTAAAAGGTACAAATATTGCATGACATAGTGTAACAATAAAATAAAAATAAGTATTTACTTTTTTAAAAAAAGCAGAGCTGAAACATTTCTATTTCCTATACATGCTTTCATGTCCTATTATCGATCTTGTTTTTCTGAGAACGTGTTTCAGATGGTGCAGCTACAAGATGGGGAAGCTCCAGACAAGTGTCCCTGACCGACTGCATTTCACAGCTCGGCCATCTTCATACATTAACTGATATGAGACGTGCATGGTGTCTGAATCATAGATGTTGTTTTTAACTAAAGTACGGATATTTTGGTATTCACATACCTCTGTGAAGCAGGAAATGGAATATAGGCAAATTTGTTGACCCATTATGACAGTTTTAGTTTCAAAGGTGTGAAAGAAGTTATTTCTAATAAACTAGATACTTTGGAGGTGCAATGATAATCGTGAATTTTGCAGTAACTGCATTCCAAAGGTTGGCCCTTTTCCCTTTATCATCTTTGTCATCACATGATATTTTCACTGTGTATTCCTCTTCATTCGGTCCTGCGCCCCAAAACATTAAGGTTTATAAAGGTAAGAAGGGACCCATATAAATCCTTATTGTGCCAAATTTATTATAAAACATTGCATATGGGGAAAATTGTAACAGGAAAAATTTAGAGATTAATTTCCCCCACTTTCCATGATGCGTGCAAAGGTACAAACATGTGCATGAACACAGAGATACTGGCAATTTCCTGGTTAGAATCCTTTGTCTCATTAAAGGTCATCCAGAGTGAGGAAGTTGGGAATTCCTGGAGACAACAGGACTGAGAGAAAACAGTACTTGACAAAAGCACTTCTTTTTCTTATCTCTGATGTTGACTGGGGAAGAGTTGGAAATAAAATGTAAAAACATATTGGGATCCCACCAAGTTCTGAATGAATATACCCCCGTTATCTCATTGGAAGGAGAATGGGCTTTTCTCTTTGTTCCTGAGAACTTCCCACTCAGTGCAAATGTAGGGCTGACCTGGACAACAAAACACTTCCCTGCACCATTGTAAAGAAATCCCACAATTGTACTTCCAACTCATGGTATCACTGTGAATAATAAGTTTTTAAAGCTGAGCAAACAGAGCAAATATATAAGTTCAATTTCAATGAAATAGAATTACTCCAGAAGAAATGGGGGGGAAAAGACTAGGTAGCTAGAAATAGTAGAAACATTTATTTTACAACTAGCTAAAATCTAATGAAAATTATAATTCTTTCATCATTTTATTTCTTAAAACAAAGCAAGGGTGACAATGTTGAAAATAAACTAATATGTATTCTTAAAATAATTTACTTTAGTCACAGTGAGATGCAAACAAAAAACGAATGGACAGCATACTTGATTACTCTATTTGTGCTAAAAAATGACAGAAGTCATTGAAAGTATTCTGTCATTTAATTTACAGAGTAGTACAAGGTAAATTTCATTATTTTTTTTATAAATGAAAAACTGAATCCCACAGAATTTAATTATTTGATTAAGGTTAATATGTAGCAAATCAGAATTATAATAAAATTCTCACTGTCACACACACACACACACACACACACACACACACTCATCTGTCACAGGCAGAGCTGCAGGAGCCTTGATGGTAGCACAGAGGCATCTGGCATCTGAAACCCCAGACTTCAGTTAAAACCATCATAGTGCCGCCGAAGTCACAAATCTGTTTCATGAGACACTGACACAGCTTATATTTTTCAGTAATTAGAAGAGAAAATGTTTATTACGTTGAGATGCTTACAGGTTTTATATTTCATGACACTTTTCTTATCACAATGATCCTAACATGGTGTTTTTTTTAAATACCAGGACTATTTTTAAGTAAATGAAGCGAACATTTAAGTATCTTATTCAAGGTTACACTGCACCTGTTTGGAGAGACTTGGACTTGTACTCAGACAGTCTGGACAGAAAACTTCCATTTAGCACATACTATTTATGACATTCTCCTTCACTCCTTAATGAATGAGGAGCATAGTGAATAAACTAACACATTCCTGAAGACTCATTCTACAGTGAATGATTCCTATACAAAACCTTGAATCATATATAAAAAAGTTGTTGAAAACTTTTCCTTATTCTTCTCAGTGGTAGAGGAAATAAAATTGTAAAAATTTGGCATAGATGTCACCTCTACACATGACTTTTTTTATGGAGCATTAGTCATTTTCTTTGGGATGATAGAAAATAGCAAATTATGATTCTTTACTAATGCAAACAAGAGATTGAGAATAATACTCATGACACAAAGCAAACTTTACATTCTTTTGTTGAATGAAGGATGTTGAAATAAAACAAAAAGGGAGGTAGCAATAAAAAGCTGGTGAGGATGGTGCAGATCAGCTCAGTGTGTTAGGTGCACCCAAGACCAAAGGCACTACAAAGAAGTGGGTGAGGGCATAAGACATTTAAAAGCTTGGAGAACACAGTGTCATGGGGACAGTGCACATCATGGGATTGAAATATGGTTCAATTTTCTGAGAAAATGGAGAGAATTGAGAGAACATGAAGAGAATTTACAGATAAGAAACCCATGGTTTGTAACCTTAAAAAATGAGACAGTGCCAGCATTGTAGTCTAGGAAAACTCCAACATGATGAGGAGAAAGGATTAAATTTGTTTTTGTGTTTTTTTGCATAGTTTTTATTTCATAATCATAAACTTAACTCTGCAACCCAGGTAGACTTGGAAGGAGTAAGGAAAACATGGAACCCAATGAAGTGAGTTGAGAGCATAAAGATTATAGAACATTACAAGCACAGGACTTCCATACAGTTACGATTTTCTGGCAGCTCTGGTTGTATTTTGTTTTGAGGTTAGTTGTGAACCTTCTTATGGCTGTGCAAGGAAGCGAGCATGTCTACTTATCCCTCCATCTTGGCCAGCTGCTTCAGGATGAAATTCTCATCAATTTTCTTCCCGTAGATGGACTTGTCGCCTATGCCACTGTGATGTCTGAAGTCACCACCGTGGCACATAAATCCCGTAATAATTCTGTGAAAGCAGAACCTTTATAACCAAATTCTTTCTCTCCTGTGGTCAGAGCACAAAAGTTTTTTGCTGTCTTGGAATTGTATCTGAAAACAGCTCAAAAGAGAGATGGCCAATGGCTCGCTGTCAGCAGTGATGTCTCAGAACATAGTAAAGTTGATCTGCGGTTGGCAGGGAACACTCCACCCCGCCGGACCTGCAAGGCCAAGGGTTAATTTCAAGGGATTAGAGGAGAACGTTTCCAACAACATCATTATATTCAAACTGATTCTCTAACCCTAACAACCCAATAACCATTTGTAGGTTGATAACTAGAGTTAGCAGATCAACCACTGTTTATTTGTTGCATCCTATAAAATTGTGTATCAAAATTCAGGTGACTGAGGTCAGGGAGCCCATTCTTGTGAGAAAACAGACTACAGTCATGAAATTGATTGAGACCAGGAAGTTTTTTAGCATATACTTCCAAGATCCAGTCCTGTTTCTCTGAAACATCCACCTTCCAGTAAGGTTTCCCTGATGTGATAATCAGCATGACAAGTACAGCACAATCATTGTTCTGATTTGTATTATACATGTAGAAATGGTATTCATAGCTCACTTTTCTCTGTTTCGCAGAAATGGCAACATTTGGTTTGTCCTTGGCAGGGTCCAGGGTAATGTGCCCTGTAAGAAAAATTACAGGGTTAGGTCAGAGATAAGATGTACCTTTATTTGTGACATTGTCGTGGGATCTTGAGAATAACGTAAGTGGAACTGGGAAGAACTCAGTTCTATTCTTGGGAATAGGTATAACACTGATGCAGCATAATATGAATGTGTGTGTTGGAAAGGGAATGTGGATGTCAAAACAAGAGACCTAATATGAAACACAAAAATAGGAAAGAATATGAGGAAAGAGACTGCACCCAAAGAGCAACATATACCTTACCCAAAGAGCAACATATACCTTTCGGCTCTAAAATGATAAAAATTTATATGAAATATAAGAAAAGGAGTGAGCACTAGAATCCATTTCCTCTCCAGATCAAGGGAAATACTGGGGTATATGTGAGGCAGTAAATGGAAGAATGAGGGGTGAAAAATATAGCTGTTGACTAGCCATTATATGGCTACATCATCAGCACATGAGATCCATCCTCCTTTACTCCTTTATCCACACCTAGACACTGAATGCTTCTCCTTCTTTCACTCCCACCAACACAAAAACTCCGCAGCTACCCACCAGCTCTGGCACTCCTCACCATTAAACATTTGCAGCATCCCACTCAGGTCAGGAACTCGGAACACTCCTCTTTGTTCCTGGCAGAGAATTTTCGGCTCCTTCAGAGTGAAGGTCTCACTCCTACGGTGACAAAAAAGATTCCCACACCATTGATTTTTGTCTCTTCAAAAACTGATTTCTGTCTATTCACTCCATTAAGTGCTTGAGCCTCCTTCCATGGACCCCTGAGAAAGGAGATAGCAGACTCTTGACCTTGGAGCCAAAGAACTGTGCTCATGTCCAACTTTACAATATACTCTGTGTGATCTTAGGAAGGACTTGACCTCTCAGCAGCACAGTTTATTCCTTCCAAAGTGAAAACTAACCTCCACCTCTTTTACTCACCGGAATCATATAAAAAGCATGAAATGAAATTTTTAATAAAAAAACTTTGGTTCCTTAAAACAAAATCATGTAAGGAAAACTCGCCAAATGGATATAAAGAGACATTACATGAAAGTGAGGTTGCAGAATCAACTTGCTGGTTGCTTTAGTTATATCAAGTGAGGGAATATGGTCTGGAGGGTATCAAGACCTCCAAAGTCTGCTCCCCCGTGGGAAGGCCACCCAAATAATACTTGAGATTTCAGAATCTCAGGAAAAATCTTAACACTTGGAAAAGAAGACATTATGAATATCACATTAACAGTGATCTGAATTTTATGTGTTTAAAGAGTAGGTGTATAGATTTAGACACGAGGATGCTCCCCTTTCATTCTGGCTTTAAAAGTGCATGGTCAAAAAAAAAAGTGCATGGTCAAGAGGGACCTATTATTTGCCCCAGGGCCAAAATATTCTTTTCAATTCAAGTCTGTTTTTGAAAAATAAAAAGAACTGTAGGGAAGGGAATTGGTTACTTCTAGTCCTAAAGAAGAAATTTAAGTATCAAAGAGTTGTCTCCAATTCTGGGTGCTTGGCAGGTAAAGAAGACACAACCCACCCACAATAGATCAAGCAGCTATGAAATATGGGAACCTGAGTTAGATACAGGCATGCTAGGTCAATAAAATTTATAAAATCACATGGCTTCATAATACTGCAATATTTTATCCCTAACTGCTACTAACTCAAACTCTGCAACTCCCACCTCCCAGCCCAAACATCCCACTACAGAAACTGGTACATTGTCAATACTTAAAGAACACTCAAATGATATGTGAACATAAATTTAAGATAAAACTATACCTGAATTTCCCTGCCCTGAGCAGTACTGTATTCTAATTAACCACCAGATAACTGTAATGGCTTTAAACCTCTTTTCACAGCACAAAATGACCATCTCTGGTCTCCCACACATACCTTTCCATGATGTCATTCACATCCTAGGGAGAAAAGAGAAAACATGAGTCAAGTAGTAATAAGCCTCCGCACTTACAAAGCCTCATCATATCCCCACCACCCCTTGATGTGGTGGGAATAGCGATGGTCCCAATGTAAGAACCAAAGAGTAAAAAAAAACCCAGTCAACCATTCAAGAAGACTCATGTGACATTTTCAGGTTTGCTAAAAGGTAGAAAAAACTTTCACCTTGTGGAAGTAGCGTGAGGCTTCTACCTGGACATAAGGTATACTTAGGAGGAAAACATGAGATCCATGATATTTTCCCCATGTTCATAAGGCTCTCATGAGATGATCTGAATAATTCATGACTTGTTCATTTATTCAACATGAATGTAAAGTGATATACTTTTACTTGTCAAGCATTATGCCACGACTGGGAGAATCAAAGATGAACAGTTAGAGTATTACTCAAGAAGTTTACATGACTTCTGCTGAGGGTACAAGAGACAAATGCATTAATGTAGGCTTTTCTCAAGCCTCTCCTCACTTGATACACTGTCTATAACTGACTGCATCCACTCCCGAAATTCAACATGTGCAATTGGTTTCCGAGTTTTATTTTTATTCAATGTTATCTCTTAAATGCAGGTTAATACATTCCCTAGTAAATAAGTTACAGGAACGAATAACTTAGGATATTTCACATATACCTTTCTCTTCACCAAATTGTCTCTTCCCTCATATCCCTTTATCCGTGTTATAATATCCCCTCAGTCACTGTCCTAAACACTACAATAGTTACCTGCATTTCAGTACCCTTCTTCATCACCACAGATTTATTTCTTTGAATACATATGTACCAATATATTTGGTCTTCTCTATCTCAGACTAACTTCTTCCATGACACCATAATCTAGACAAACTGCTGGGCTTACATACACCTACACACAATTGCTTTGCTCTCTGTATTAGGCTTTGCTGCTGTATGACTAAAAACAATTAAAAGTGGATGAAGAACAGAAAGGGAATTTGGAGAACAATTCTAACTTTAATCAAAGGTTAATTTTGAAGCTCAGATATTATCATAGGATCTGGCCTATGTCATTCTCCAAGTTATATTTATGCTTCTAATGTTGACTTTATCCTGCATGTTGACTTTAAGTGCATGAAGAAAGCATGACTCGACTTCTGGCCAAGATGGAGGCATAGGTAGACACACTGTGCCCCCTTGCACAACCAAGACAGGGACAACGACAATTTAGAAACAGAATAGCAACCAGAACTGACAGAAAATTGAAGTGTATGGAAGTCGGACACACAAGGAGTTAAAATAGACACTTTCATCCAGACTGGTAGGAGGGGCAGAGTCGGGCAGCTGGGCGCAGGTCACAGAGCAGAGAGTAGAGAGAGTTGGGAATGGATGTGTAAGGCAACCGGGGCACACAAGACCGCAGCAAGCAGACCCTGGGCACGCAAGTGGCGGCTAGCAGACCCCGGCCAAGGGGTGGCACCTGGTAGACCCAGCAAGGCGGTGATTGTGAAGCAAGGCACTGCGCCCAACTCAGGATCCCAGCACTGGGAAATAGAGCCTTGGGGCACTGATTGAAAACACCTGTGGGGGTTGAGACACAGGGAGAGACTACCAGCCTCACAGGAGAGGTCACTGGAAAGACCCACACGGTGCACAAGCCCACCCACAAGGGAATTGGCACCAGAGGGGCCCAGTTTGCTTGGGGGAAGCAGCAGAAGGGACTGAAGTACGACAGAGAGCAGAGCAAGCACTATTGTTCCTTCTCAGACCCCACCCCACATACAGCATCACAACCCAGCAACTGGGGTGCACCGCCCTGGTGAAAACCAAAGGAGCCACCCCTCATACGTACCAGGTGCAACAAGACCAAAAAAAAAAAAGAGAGAGAGAGAGAGAGAGAGAGAGATGGCTCAAACAGAAGAACAATTGAAAGCCCCAGAACCCATCCTTTTAAGCCACCAAGAGATAGCCAACTTATCAGATGCACAGTTCAAAGCACTGCTGATCAGGACACTCACAGAATTGGTTGATTTTGGTCACAAACTAGATGAAAAAATGAAGGGTACAATAAGTGAAATGAAGAAAAATGCACAGGGAACCAATAGTGATGGAATGAAAGATGGGTCTCACATCAATGGAGTGGACTAGAAGGAAGAAAAAAATATACAACCAGAAAAGAATGAACAAATAAGAATTCAAAAAAAAATGAAGAGAGGCCTAGGAACCTCCAGTACATCTTTAAACGTTCCAACATCTGAATTATAGGGGTACCAGAAGGAGAAGAGGAAGAACAACAAATGGAAAAGTTATTTGAACAAATAATAAAAGACAACTTCCCCAATCTGGCAAAGGACATAGACTTCCAGGAAGTTCAGGAAGCTCTGAGAGTCCCAAAGAAGTTGGAACCAAGGGGGAACACACCAAGGCACATCATAATTACATTAGCCAAGGTAAAAATGAAGGAGAGAATCCTAGAAGCAGCAAGAGATAAGGAGACAGTAACCAACAAGGGATTTCCCATAAGACTGTCAACTGATTTCTCAAAAGAGACCTTACAGGCGAGAAGGGACTGGAAAGAAGTATTCCAAGTCATGAAAGGCAAGGACCTACATCCCAGATTGCTTTATCCAGCAAAGCTTTCATTTAGAATGGAAGGGCAGATCAAGTGCTTCTCAGATAAGGTCAAGTTCAAGGAGTTCATCATCACATGACCAAGCCCTTATTCTATGAAATGTTAAAGGGACTTATCTTTAAAAAAATAAAAAATGTGAACAGTAAAATGACAACAAACACGCAACTATCAACAACCGAACCTAAAAAAAAATGAACTAAGCAAACAACTAGAACAGGAACAGAATCACAGAAATGGAGATCATGTGGAGGATTATCAGTGGGGACCAGGAAGGGAGGAATGGGGGGAAAAGTACAGGGAATAAGTAGCATAAATGGTCGGTCAAAATAGACAGGGGGAGGTTAAGAATAGTATAGGAAATGTAGAAGCCAAAGAACTTATGTGTATGACTCATGGACATGAACTAAGGGAGAGGGGGAATGTGGTTGGAAGCGGGTGTGCAGGATGGAGAGGAATAAAGTGAGGAAAATGGGATACTTGTAATAGCATAATCAATAAAATATATTTAAAAAAATAAAAAAGGAAAGCATGACTCTCTTTCTTACGGAATTTATGGAAGAAAAGACAAACTGTTATGCCAAATAATTCCAAAGGCATGGCACTTGCCTACATTGGATCAAGTGCCCGTATTAAAGCATCACTGTGTTGTTGCTATAATATAGAAAGCAATGTTGGAGGCAAATATCCATATTTTACTGGAATTAATTTTGTATTAATCTGAAGTAGACCATGATGAAATGGGATGCATATTTTAATTAGAAGAGTAACCACCACAAGCATAGAAAATAGTAAAATTTCAAATTTTATACTAAAAATAGCTGTTTAACTCAAAAGAAAGTTGTCAATGAGAAAGAGAACACTGAAAGCTGCAGGCAACATATAGAAGGAAATAATACAATATAAATTAAACAGAGCTACATCAACAATTGCATTCAATGTTATTCTCTGAATCCACCAATTAAAAGGCAGAGACTTTTGGACTAGAGGAAAAGCAATTTCAATTATTGCTAGCTATGAGACATATTTTGGATTAAAAAACACAAATATGGGAAAAGTAAAAAGATAGAATTCTGGTCAAAATGGTAGAGTAGGTAAATGCCGTGATTGTCTGTGGTGTCCGCCCTGCCTGGTTTCAGGAGCCATACCATGGCTAAGGCTGAGTGAGAAATCTCCCAGAACTGGGAGGCCTAAGGAGACAACTTATTTCCCTGCACATGGGTACTGCCTGCTCTGCTATTCCCTTCAGCTTGGTCGGATAGTCAATGACGGGCAACCATTCTCTGGAAAGGCTGGACCTAAGACAGACACAATCACATGGGAATAAGCCATCAGGGAAGAGACTCAGGGGGCTGTGGAAGTGAGGGAGTGATCGACATCACCCCTGCCCCCTAGGCTTTGCAAATAGCCTGAGTCCTAGTTCTGGATGTGAGAAATCCAAGCCTCCTGGCTGCCTTTGTCTCCTCCGCCCAACTCAGGGCCTGCGGAAATAGCAGCAGGGGCGGTGAGGCTCAGACTAGAGTCGAAGGACACCTGGGGTAAATTGG
>JAPYXV010005866.1:0-10210 GCA_028533065.1 Trachops cirrhosus | reverse complement strand
TTTTGTTTTAGGTGTGGTTGTTAATAATTGTGATTTTCTGTCATTTTACTATACATGTTTTTTATCTTCTTTTTCTTAGATAAGTCCCTTTAACATTTCATATAATAAGGGCTTGGTGATGATGAACTCCTTTAACTTGACCTTATCTGGGAAGCACTTTGTCTGCCCTTCCATTCTAAATGAAAGCTTTGCTGGATAGAGCAATCTGGGATGTAGGTCCTTGTCTTTCATGACTTGGAATACTCCTTTCCAGCCCCTGCTTGCCTATAAGGTCTCTTTTGAGAAATCAGCTGACAGTCTGATGGGAACTCCTTTGTAGGTTACCGTCTCCTTATCTCTTGCTGCTTCTAGAATTCTCTCCTTCATTTTAATCTTGGCTAATGTAATTATGATGTGCCTTGGTGTGCTCCCCCTTGGGTTCAACTTCTTTGGCACTCTCTGAGCTTCCAGGACTTCCTGGAAGTCTATTTCCTTTGCCAGAAAGGGGAAGATCTTCTTCATTATGTTTTCAGATAAGTTTTCAATTTCTTGCTCTTACTCTTTTCCTTCTGGCATCTCTGTGATTTGGATGTTGGAACATTTAAAGTTGTCCTGGAGGTTCCTAAGCCTCTCCTCATTTTTCTGAATTCTTGTTCCTTTATTCTGTTCTGGTTGAAGGTTTATTTCTTCCTTCTGCTCCAAACCATTGATTTGAGTCCTGGTTTCCTTCCCTTCACTATTGGTTCCCTGTACATTTTCCTTTATTTCAGTATTTATAGCCTTCACTTGTTCCTTCATTTTCAACCAAACTCAGTCATTTGTGTGAGCATCCTGATTACCAGTGTTTTGAACTCTGCACCTGATAGGTTGGCTATCACTTAGTTCTGTTTTTGGAGTTTTGATCTCTCCTTTCATTTGGGTCATATTGTTTTGTCTTGGTGTGCCTGTTAGGTTCTAAGGAGTGGAGTCTTAGAGTGGAGTCTTAGGTATTCGCCAGGGAGAGTCAACCCTCATCACTGTGTTGTGGCACTGTATGTGGGGGAGGGGTCTGAATGGGAACAGGGAACAATGCAGCTTCCTCAGCTCTCAGCTGACTTTCAGTCACTTCCCCTACTTCCCACAAGCAAATTGAGCCCTTCAGGTGCTGATTCCCAGCTTGGTTGGTTTGTGTATGTTTTAGGACCCTGTGGATCTCTCCAACAGACACTCCTGTGAGGTTGGGAGCATTTCCCACTGGTTTTTACAGCCAGATGTTTTGAGGCTTTATTTTCCTGCGCTGGAACCCTGGGTTGCTTGGTCTGTCTTGCTCCCCATTTGTTTCTCCTAGTTTATCCACATGCAAATATGGGACCAGTTGCCACCTTACTATGTGTCCTTTCCACCTAGGCTGCTTGCATCTACTCCTTCTACTAGTCTGAATGAATATTTATTCTTTAACTCTTTGATTGTTGGACTTCCATACAGTTCAATTTTCTGGTAGTTCTTATAGGGAACCTATCTGCGTGGAATGGCAAATGTATCCCAGCCCTATTGGAAAACTGACAGGTGCGAGTTGGCACAGAGGAGCCAAACCCATGGATCAGCTTTCCTATGGGAAACCAGGCCTGCATTATACCTAGGCTGTTTTGAGGTTTGCTCTTGCTAAAACTCCCTCACCCTGAGTTGAAGCAGCAAATGCTTACTGCATATCTTTAAAGTAACTTCCTGAAGTCTATGCTAATTCTCCCAAGGACAGAGTGTAACCAGACCAATCACTCTTATCGTTCCCTTGTATTTGCAACATTTTTCCTTGTTAATCTGTAAGAAGTAATGAGTAACATCCTTTCCTTTGTTATCTGTAAAAAGTAATCACCTAAAGCAAACCTAAGCATAACAAATGAGAACCATCTTTGATGTGCACTATTAGAAAGCCAATAAAAGCCTGTCAAGATGCTCTCCTCTTGAGAGAATGACTGTGCCGTCCCTTTTTCTCCACAGGACTTCGGTAGTCCGTGTGAATTTGTTTCATCTCATCCACAACACTGTGGACACTGTTGGCCGGAGTCTGCATCAAGTTCTGGTTATTTTTTGTTTTTGGATTTGTTGTTGTCCTTCTTTCAGTTGTGCAAGGAGGCAAAGTGTATCTACCTACACTTCCATCTTGGCCAGAAGTCTCCCCACTTTTGACTTTATTGATGCCATTGTACACTTAGTTTCTACTCTTAATTTTAATTAATTAATGTTTTGTTTTAGGTACATCTCTCTTACAGCATATGGTTTTTGTTTGTTTTCACCAGTGTGAGCACCACCATGTTCACAGGAGTGTCTTGTACATTCATGATTCATGTAATTGCTGATGTGTCTGAGGGTGACTCTGCAACACTTTCATGCTGTCTATTCTTCCTTCCTTTCTCTGGTTCACTTTCCCTTTTTCCTGCACTCTTTTGAATTGGCTGATTTTTTTAAAAAGTTCTTCACTTCCATTTATTGTTTAGATTTATACAGACTGTTTCTATTCTTTTAGTTTTATTCTTAAAATTATAACTTGTGATCTTAACTTACTCTTAATTAAAGATTAGAGATCGATTTAAGATGGCAGAGGAGTAAGTGGAAGCTACACTACTCTCCTCCCAGGGTCAATCTGGAATTACAAAATTGTAGAGAAATCATCTTGAATAGCCAAGTGAACACTAGTTAGAGAGAAGCCTTACAACCACGGACAACAGAAGAAAACACTTCAGCACAGCAAGACTGGTAGGGAGTGTGGAGGAGACGTAAGAGCTATGGCTGGGCTCCCATGGGTGACAGTTGAAGTTTCAAAGGGATATTTCAGTGGCCAGGGCGGGAGTTCCCCCTGAGAAGTCTTGGGTCTAAACCCCAAGCTGGGTTCCTCAGCCTATAGCACCAGAGCCAGAGAGGAGCCCAGGTAACACCCAGCTATGAGAAGTAGCAGGGGTTCTGTTGGCCAGGAAGAGGTGGCTGGAGAAGCAGAGAGCCTTTTAAAGGACCAAAGCACAAAATTTTGTTTGCAGCCACTTACCCTGGATACCAGGGAAAGGAGGACAGAGTGGACTAGAGACACTTGAGGAGAGACTGGGGCCAGTGGCTTTGGAGAGAGAACTGAGGGAACAGGCACCAGGATCTCTGTGCTGAGTCATCCCCCAAACTGCAGGAGCCATCTCTCTCAGGCAGAGCACTCCTCTCTGCATGGCATCAGCCTGAGGAGAAGCAATAGCCCCACCTGCAGGAAGTACTCTGCCCCACCCTGTGGTGCTTAAGCCTGACTTCTGACCACAAACTGATTAAATTAACAGCCGGTCAGTTTAATAGCTGATTAGCTTAATATCTAAGGTCGAAAATTAAAAGAAGCAGCCAAAATGGTAAGACAAAGAAACAGACACCAAATGAAAGAACAAGAGAATTTTCCAGAAGAACTAGATGAAATGGAAGTAACCAATTTATCAGATAGTTTATAGTAATGATTATAAGTATACTCAACAGTATGAAAAAAGACACAGACACTATAATAAAGGATTAGTCAGAAATAAAGAATGCAATATCTGAGATCAATAATACACTGGAAGGAATAAACACTAGGTTAGATGAAGCAGAGATCAAATCAGTGTTTTGGAAGACAAGGCAGAAAAAAAAACTCGAGGCAGAGCAGCAAAAAGAAAAAAACAATTAAGAAAAATAAGGAGAGCTTAAGAAACATCTTGGACCACATGAAGCATAACAATATCTGCATCATGGGAATACCAGGAGAAGAGAATAAGAAAGAGATTGAGAATCTATTTAAAAATAGTAACAAAAAACTTCCCTAATCTGGCAAAGGAAAAAGTTACATATATCCAGGAAGTTCAGAGAGTGCCAAATAAATTGGACCCAAAGAGGCATACACCGAGACACATCATAGTTAAGATGACAGACCTTAAAGACAAGGATAAAACCCAAACAGCCACAAGGGAAAAGCAGGTAGTTGCCAACAAGAAAGCACCAATTAGGCTGTCATCTGATTACTCACCAAAAAGTAGAGTGCGGACTAAGATGGAGGTGTAGGTAGAAATGCTTCACTTCCTTGCACCAAAAGAAAGACAACAACCAATTTAAAAACCATAAGCAACCAGAAGTGTCAGAAAATCAAACTGCATGGAAATCTGACATGGAGTTAAAGAAACATTCATCCAGGCTGGTAGGAGGGGCAGCAATGGGCAGCCAAGCAGACAAGACACACAGCAAGGTAGAGGACCACGTGAGTGAGGTGGGGCTGGCAGAATGGGAAACTAAAGACTCAAAACCTCTAGCTGTAAAATACTGTGGGGGTTGTGACAGTGGGAGAGACTCCCAGTCTCACAGGAGAGTTCACTGGAAAGTGGGACTAAGTGGAGCAAGTAAGTGGCATTGTCCCCTCTCTCACTTCTATCCCACAGACAGAGCCACAACACAGCAAAGAGGGTTGCCCCGCTCTGGTGAATACCTAAGGCTCCATTCTCTTACAATATAATGGGTGTGCCAAGACAAAGAAATACGGCCCAAATTAAAGAATAGATCAAGACTCCAGAAAAAGAGCTAAGGGATGAGGAGACAACCTATCTGAATCAGAGTTCAAAACACTGGTAATCAGGATGCTCATGGAATTGATTGAACTCATTCCCAAAATGAAGGAAGAAATGAAGGCTACCCAAAGTGAAATAAAGCAAAATATACAGGGACTCAACAGTGAAGGGAAAGAAACTGGGACTCAAATCAACAATTTGGAATAAAAGCAAGAAATAAACATTCAACTGGAACAAAATGAAGAAACAAGAATTCAAAAAAAAAATGAGAGGCTTAGGAGCCTATGAGAGAACTTTAGGCACTCCAACATGTGAATCACAGGGGTGCCAGAAGGAGAATAACAAGAGCAAGAAACTGAAAACTTACTTGAACAAATAATGAAGGAAAACTTCTCCAATCTGGCAAAGGAAATAGACTTCCAAGAAGTCCAGGAATCCCAGAGAGTCCCAAAGAAATTGGACGCAAGGAAGAACACACAAAGGCACATCATAATTACATTACACAAGATTAAAGATAAAGAGAGAATCTTTTTAAAAAATATATTTTATTGATTATGCTATTATAGTTGTCCCATTTTCCCCCTTCACTCCCCTCCACCCTGCATGCCCCTTCCCACCCACATTCCCCTCCTTTAGTTCATGTCCATGGGTCATACATGTAAGTTCTTTGGCTTCTACATTTCCTATACTATTCTTACCCTCCCACTGTCTATTTTCTACCTACAATTTATGCTACTTATTCTCTTCCTTCCCTCCCATTCTCCCCCTCCCACTCCCCTGTTGATAAACCTGCAAGTGATCTCCATTTCTGTGGTTCCATTCCTGTTCTAGTTGTTTGCTTACTTTGCTTTTGTTTTTGTTTTAGGAGTGGTTATTAATAACTGTGAGTTTGCTGTCATTTAACTGTTCCTATTTTTTATCTTCATTTTCTTAGATAAATCCCTTTAACATTTCATAAAATAAGGGCTTAGTGATGATGAACTCCTTTAACTTGACCTTATCTGAGAAGCACTTGATCTGCCCTTCCATTCTAAATGAAAGCTTCGCTGGATAGAGTCATCTTGGATGTAGGTCCTTGCCTTTCATGACTTGGAATACTTCTTTCCATCCCCTTCTTGTTTGTAAGGTCTCTTTTGAGAAATCAGCTGACAGTCTGATGGGAACTCCTTTGTAGGTAACTGTCTCCTTTTTCTTGTTGCTTCTAAGATTCTCTCCTTCATTTTAATCTTGGCTAATGTAATTATGATGTGCCTTGGTGTGTGCTTCCTTGGGTCCAACTTTTTTGGGACTCTCTGAGCCTCCTAAACTTCCTGGAAGTCTATTTCCTTTGCCAGATTGGGGAAGTTCTTCATTAATTTTTCAAATAAGTTTTCAATTTCTTGCTCTTCATCTGTTCCTTCTGGTACCTCTATAATTTGGATGTTGGAACATTTAAAGATGTCCTGGAGGTTCCTAAGCCTCTCCTCATTTTTTAAAATTCTTGTTTCTTCATTCTTTTCTGGTTGGATATTTCTTTCTTCCTTCTGGTCCACACCGTTGATTTGAGTTTCAGTCTCCTTTCCATCACTATTGGTTCCCTTTTCATTTTCTTTTATTTCACTTAGCATAGCCTTCAGTTTTCATCTATTTTACAACCAAACTCAGTCATTTCTGTGAGCATCCTGATTACCAATGTTTTGAACTGTGCATCTGATAGGTTGGCTATCTCTTCATTACTCAGTTGTATTTCTTCTGGAGCTTTGATCTGTTCTTTCATTTGGGCCATTTTTTTTTTTTTGGCACACTTGTTACATAGTAAGGGTCAGAGCCTTAGGTGTTCACCAGGGTGGAGTAACCCACATTGCTGAGTTGTGATGCTGTATGTGGGGAAGGGGTCTGAGATGGAACAATGGTGCTTACCTCGCTCTCTGCCAGATTTCAGTCACTTCCCCCACTACCCACAAGCAAAGTGGGCCCTTCTGGTGCCGATTCCCAGGTGGGTAGGTTTGTGTACATTCTAGGACACTTTGGGTCTCTCCAAAGAAGTCTCCTGTGTGGCTGGGAGTTTCTCCCACTGCTGCCTCAACCCCCACAGGTGTTTTCAATCAGAGGTTTGAGGCTTCATTTCCCCTCGCTGGAGCCCTGGGTTGCATGGTCTGTTTTGCTCCCCAGTTGTTCCTCCCAGTTTAGCTGCATGCCTGCCCCACAGCCGCCACCCTCCTGGGTCCTCCAGCCAATGCCTTGCCATGAATCCTCTCTACCTGGCTGCCCGTCTCTGTCTAAATGTGTCTCTTTAACTCCTTGGTTGTCAAACTTCCATACAGTTCAATTTTCTGTCAGTTCTGGTTGTTTTTCGTTTTAAAATTGTTGTTGTCCTTCTTTTTGTTGTGTGAGGAGGCACAGTGTGTCTACCTATGTCTCCATTTGGCCAGGAGTCTAAAGATAAAGAGAGAATCTTAAAAGCAGCAAGAGGAAAGGAAACAGTTACCAACAAACGAGTTCCCATAAGACTATCAGCTAATTTCTCAAAAGAAACCTTGTAGGCAAGAAGGGGATGGAAAGAAATATTCCAATTCATGAAAGGCAAGGACCTACATCCAAGATTACTCTATCCAGCAAAGCTATCATTTAGAATGGAAGGGCAGACAAAGTGCTTCTCAGATAAGGTCAAGTTAAAGGAGTTCATCATCACCAAGCCCTTATTATATGAAATGTTAAAGGGACTTATCTAAGAAATGGAAGAGTATCAAAAACTATGAACAGTAAAATGACAGCCAACTCATAAATATCAACAACTGAACCTAAGAAACAAAAAAACTAAGCAAAAACTAGAACGGAACAGAATCAGAAAAGGAGATCACATGGAGGGTAATCATCTGGGAGAGGGAGGTGGAGAATGTGGGAAAGGTACAGGGAATAAGAAGCATAAATGGTAGACATAAAATAGACAGGGGGAGGTTAAGAACAGTATAGGAAACAGAGAAGCCAAAGAACTTACATGTATAACCCATGGACATGGACTAAGGGGGGTGGTGACTGCTGGAGGTTGGGGAGGGGAGTTGCAGAGTGGAGTGGGGATAAAGGGGGAAAAATTGAGACAAATGTTAATAGCATAATTAATAAAATATACTTAAAAAAAGAGAAACATTTTAGGCCAGAAGGGGGTGTCATGAAATATTCAAAGTGATGAAAAGCAAGGACCTATACAACCAAGGCTACTTTACCCAGCAAGACTATCATTTAAAATTAAAGGAGAAATAAGGAGCTGCCCAGAGAAGAAAAAGCTAAAGGAGTTCATCACTAACAAAGCAGTATTACAAGAAATGAATGTTAATTAGTATTCTTAAAGAAGAAAAAAGTAAAGACAAAAATTTGAATAATACAGTGACAATAACTACATATCTATCAAAAATTACTTTAAATGTAAATGGATTAAATGTTCCAATCAAAAGACAGGATGGATGAATGGATAAGAAAATAATACCTACAGAGGTTTCATGTAAGAGACTTGCTTCAAAGTAAAAAACACACAGAGACTGAAAGTAAAGGGATAGAAAAAGATATTTCATGCAAATGGAAATGAAAAATAGCTGTGGTAGCAATACTAATATCTGAGAAAATAGACTTTAAAACAAAGCTTATGAAAAGAGATAAAGAAGGACACTACATAATGATTAACGGAGCAATCCAACAAGAGGATATAACCCTAGTAAATATTTATGCTCCCAGCATAGTAGCACCTAAATATATAAACAAAATAATGACAGACATAAAGGGAGAGACTAACAGCCATACAGTTAAAGGATATTCAGTCATAAAATCAACAAGGAAATAGTGACCTTAAGTGACACATTAGAGTAGATGAATTTAATTGGTATTTCTAGAATATTTCACCAAAAGCAGCAGAATATACATTCCTTTCAAATGCACACGGAACACTTTCCAGGACAGATCACATATTAGGCCACAAAATAAGTCTCAATAAATTTAAGAAGACTGAAGTCACATCCAGCAACTTCTCTGATCACAATGATATGGAAGTAAAAATCAGTTACAAGAAGAGAAGTGAAAAACATACATAGAGGCTAAACAACATGCTATTAAATAATGAATATGTTAACAATGAGATCAAGGAGGAAATCAAAAAATACATTTAGATGAATGAAAATGAACACACAATGACCCAGTATCTATGGGACACAGTGAAAGCAGTCCTAAGAGGAAAATTCATAGCATTACAGGCCTACCTCAGGAAGCAAGAAAAGTCTCAAATAAACAATCTAACTTTACACTTAGAGGAAAGAGAAAAAGAATAAACAATTCCTGAAGTGTGTAGAAGGAATAAAATAATAAGATCATAGTGGAAATAAAATAGAGCCAAAAAATACTGAAGAACATTGAAACCAAGAACTTGTTCTTTGAAAAGATAAACAAAATTGACAAACGTTTGGCCAAACTCATCAAGAAAAAAGAGAGAGGACCCAAATAAAACAAACCAGAAATAATAAAGGACAAGTAACAACTGACACCAAAGAAATACAAAGGATTTATAAGGAAATACTATGAACGATTATATGCCAACAAATTGGAAAACTTGGGAAAAGTATACAAATTCCTAGAAATGTACAATCTTCCAAGAATGAATCAAGAGGAAACAGAAAATCAGAATTGACAATGACTACTAATACAATCAAATCAGTAATCAAAAAACTCCCAAAAACAAAAGTGCTGGACCGGAGGAAGATGGCGGCGTGGTAGGAGGGAGCAGATTCTACTTCTCCTACACCTATGGAAAAATCCTAGCCGATCTAGGTAGGAACAGAGCAAACAGCCAACATTATCACAACATATATGAAAATAGGAGATCACAAATTGTAGCGGACATTGAAAAACCCGACGGTAAGGAGACTACGTGGATCAGCGCGGGGACCAGGGAGGTTGCAGCTCCAGGCCCAGTGTTCCGGGGTCTGCCATGGGGCTCATGGGAGAGAGTTGGGTCAACCACTCCCTCCCTGGCCAAACAAGGTCTGAGCAGCACCGGGGGAGGCCAGTTTACCGGAGGGCACAGAGAGAGGAGTGAGGACAAAGAGAGGCACCCACACAGGGGCTGTAAGCACCCACGCAAAGCCGTGGTGAAAGTATGCACCCCACCCAGTACATCCAAAGGCACCCGCCTCTACAGCCGCACCCCCAAACCAGAGAGAGTGTGGTTTGGTGGAAGTCTCGGAAACTGCAGCAGTGAAAAAGGAAAAGGCATGGGCGCTCCCCGGGAGCTATGATGCCCAGGCTGTGAATTTGGGGGAAGTGGGCGCCCCTCGGGACCCACAGAGTGCGCACCCGTGAACCCGGAAAAGGCACAGGCGCTCCACGGGACACCGGAACACACGGCAGTGACTCCCAAGGACGTGCATAGTTGCACCTAGCCCCCGCACACAGGTCCCTTCCGGGAGGCACCAGACGAGCTTGGGAGAGAACACGCACCTACACTATGAACAGTACACCTGAGGCTGACTGACTTCTGAATGGGAACAGAGAAAAACTGTCCCCAGTTGCCCATCAGTGTGCTGAAGCCAGCTAGAAAAACCAGTTTGGCCAATCTGAAACAGACAATAGGTGTGTTTTTTCTGTTTGTGTGTTTGTTTTTATTTGTTTGTTTGTTTTTGTTTTCTTTTAATTATTTTAAAGTAACCTTTCATCTTTTAATTCGTATTATTTTT